>CM076583.1:291304308-291433670 GCA_034641835.2 Pinus albicaulis
CCACCGCTGCCGTCATCTCAGTCTTCAATATTTATTATAAAGAAAACATCTTACAACTGTGTACTAGCGCAGACTCATACCAGCACGGAGGCTCCCACCTGCAGAAGGCTACAACCTTCTCTCATTTACCAGCCTCTCCTGGAAGGGAGCTACAACCCCCTGCTCTCGTTTACCAGCCTCTCCTGGAAGGGTGCTACTACCCCCTGCTCTCGTTTACCAGCTATCACTAGAAGGGAGCTACTACCCCATTACTGAAGGCTTCATCCCTCAGCACCACTGCAGACCACATTTCATGAATTTTCAAACTGGATCAAACAACTTCAACTCAACCTTTCATTTTTCAACAAACATACTTTTCCCAATGCTTCAAACTGAACAGTGAAACCACTGTAACCAGAATATCAAAGATTACCTAGACTTCATAATAGATATGCAGAAACACATTCAACCATGAGCAACCTTTAGTTCAAATTCCATAAGCACTTTTATTTAAACAGACCCGCGTATACACGTGCTTTTCATTAGACTAACCCGCGTATACATCTGTGCATTTTTCAGTAAAGCCTAACTTCCCATACGCGCTTTTATTAGATCATATCCGCGTATACACGGGCCTTTTCCACAACAAACTCACGTATAGATCTGTAAATGAAAGCTTTTCAAACAGACCAGATCTATAAGCTTACCCAGATTTCTTCATTACCTTCAGCAGACTTTGCGCCAGATCTTCACCAGTTCTTCTTCTACAGATCATCTTAGAGATTCATCATCATCAGATCTAAGGATTTAGAAACATCCATGGGTTCATCATAGATTTAGATTTATCAATCAAGAACAAATTTCAATCATGCAGATATACTTCAAAGTGAAGTATTCATTCAATACCCAGACACATTCACACCCTTGCACAATGATCTTCTTCTCCTTATATAGGTTTAGCCTTTATCAATACCATGAGTCAAAACCACACCACCTCTGATGGTATTCCTAGACGGGACCAAACAGATATTCAAGCGCTCAATACAATGGGTCAATAGGATGGTAACACCCCTTGGTATTCTAAATTTGGAGTGCAAAAGGGCATACGCGACTTCGCATGTACTTTTCCACGTGCATACGCTACTTCGACTTATCAAACCCGCGTATGCTTTGTGACACATCATATTTATCATTTTTCTGTCACTTCCTTTCTTCTGTTCCTTCTGAGCTGATATGTAGATACATCATCCTTCCTTTTAACACATAGATACATCATCCTTACATATTTAACACATAGGTTGCTTATCATAGGTAACTCATCAAGAACAACTTCATCTTTCTCCACATCTCCCCCCGAGCAGAGATCAAATTCTCTAGCAATAGAAAAACCCTTGTCTATCCTGAATCTTCTTATTTAAGCTTGCTTTCCCATCAGTCAGCTTCCCTTAACTGCGTCTAGTTAAATCAGGATGCTGCTTTCTTGTGTGCCTAGGCTTTCCTTTTGTTTCTTCTAAAAAAGTACTTTAAAGCTAGCTTTTCCTCTTTCTAGCTTTATTCCACCTCTTCCTAGTAATTTCCTCTTTACTGAGGTATATTTTTAGATTTTTATCTCTAGTCTGATTTTTAATATTTACTTTATTTCCTCCAAGGATTTTTGGAGGACATGGGAAAGTCTTATGAACCTTATCGATCCTCATGGATTTGGTTTCCAGATCTATAATCATAATCTAGTTTTTGCACAATTAATTTCCATTTTATTTTATTAACTTGAAATAATAAAATAAATCCACACAAATTTTTTCCAGAGGGGTCCATTGTACCCTTTTGGAATTGTTCAAATGTCTAATAAAAGCATAGAAACTGGGGACATTACATATTCCCCCTCTAAAACAAAACATAGTCCTCAGTGTTGTAAACACAAAAAAATAAAATTCACTTTCCAAACAGTGATTGTTTTTTCCTTCATATCTTCCTCTCGCTCCCAGGTAGCCTCTTCAGGTGCAAAGTGCTTCCACTGCACTTTCACCCTAGCTACTGTCCTATTACGGAGCTAAATTTCTTCCTGTGCCAACATGATGTTGGGTGCTAAAAGGTGCCTTTTAAAACTCCTATTTATCCCACATTAATTATCAACCCGGGCAACTCCTGTTATTTCAAGCGTGTACACAATATGTGCACGCTATAATCCCAGAGAGTAATGTTTCTTAAAATGTAGTATAGATCTCTCAAATACAAGAATAAATGCTTTTAATAAATCCCACTTACAACTAAAGGAAAATTAATGCTCTAAAACTAAATCATTCATTCAACAAAGTAACAACAATTATCAGTCGAGGATATAGTAGCAATAACTCATTCCTCTTTTAACTGATGTAAACTAATCAAGCATAAATAAGATCCTCAATCTGAGAGCTTTGACAGCAATAGTCAATGTTCTTTACAATTGTTGATCTTGCACTTCACACCAAAACAACTAATTGGAAATGATAACTGAATTAAATTAATAATGTTGCTAATGGAAACGGAATAAACATGCTCTCTGCAACAATATTCTAAAGAAAAACCAAATACTTGCAGGAAATAGATGAACAACGTAGCTTATTTAGTAGTAATGAACAATAAAGCTATTTAATAGAAATGAACAGCAAAAGCCGAAATGAATAGCGAAGCTTTACACTTGAAATGAATAGCATAACAATATAAGCTGCAAAGGATAGTAATCTTGTTATGGTGGAAGGGAATGGCAACGCAGTTCAATCACAGTGTATGCAATAAAACGATTTCATAAAATATTGAAACAGTAAACTATAAAACTAGGAACTGTAAAGCAATGTGATTAAGGGAAATGAAAATTAAAGCAAACAATCACACGACTGGAATTGTAAAGTAATGGTATAAATAGCAAGTGGATCCACCAGGGTCGGGCCCTTTGCTGCTAGTGAAGCATTGCCGAACTACTCCAGTATCAAATAATGGAACAACAATCGAATTATATATTAATCATGTGTAAATAAGTTTACAGGCAATCGCACTATGTTTTAACCAACGAGAGTCGATGATCAAAGTGAAAACACAAAAGGAAAAATTTGAATAATGGCAATACATGCTCTCCTTTTATAATCAGAAAGAGGGGAAAGTAAATAGTAAATGTGATCCCTCATAACAAAATTGGATTTTTATCAACAACTTGATTAGCAAGAAAATATATTTCCATCAATCATTCAACAGGAACAAGTCAAATTTGGTATTGCAATTGACATAATTTGGAAAATGGCTGCAACAGAAAATATGGGAAAATCGTCCTCAAAGAACCTTCCATTTCTCTTAATACAGGCTGAATTTGGGCAAATTGTTCTATGGAAAAGTTAATTCAGTCTGTTCTAGACAAAACCTATGTTTCAGATTTTCCAGATTCTTCTCCATTTGCCCAATACGTTCAATGCAAAACTGTCACTTCTTATTCCAGCGAATTTCTGAGTAGGCATATTTAATGATGAGATGGAGATCAACTCTGCAATCTGGAAAATATTTTGGAGGATAAAATGGCGAGTGATGTTACAAAAAATTTATTAATAAACCATAATTGGTAAAATCATGCATAATCATCAATTTATTAAAAATAAAGGAGAAGAAATAATATTTATCCATAAGAGCATAAATAATTATAAAATGGAATTATATGATAAATGACATGATAAAGAAGAGTAGAAATGGATGAAATAGGTGTTAAAAAGTGGTAATAATAATAACATATTAGCGGTCTAACACATGCGAAGTGGCTCTGGAAGGAATTCCCCTTCTAGTTCCACCTGTATCACATCCCAATCAATAACATGATTAGGATCATGGACATATTTTTTTAATAATCAAACATGAAAAACATCATGAACCTTAATGTGACTAGTTAAAGCCAACTTGTATGCTACTGGTCCAACTCTTTCCACTACTTCAAAAGGTCCATAGTAGCGTGGTGCTAGTTTTGCATAGATACCCGTGTAAAAAGTACTCCTCTTGGACTTAATATTTAGATAGACATGATCACCCAAATTTTATTCTCTATGGATTCTCTTTTTATCTGCATAAATTTTCTGCCTACCTTGTGTTGTTTTGATATTTTGCAGAATTTTCTTTATAGTTATTTCCATTTCATGCAAAGCCTAAGATCCAAATATTAACTTATCCTCTTGTTGACTCCAACTTAGAGGTGTATGGCACTTTCTGCCATATAATGCTTCAAAGGACTCATCTTGATTGAGGCTTGGTAGCTATTGTTATAGGAAAACTCTACTAAATTTAGAAAGTCCTCCCATTTTGTTGGTCTGTCCATAACATACATTCTCAACATCTCCTCTAAAACATGTTTGTTCTTTTAGTTTGGCCATCTGTTTGGGGATGATATGTGGTACTAAAATTTAATTTGGTGCCCATTCCACCAAATAGACTCCTCCAAAAAGCTGCAGTAAACTTTGAATCTCAGTCTGATATGATCATCTTAGGAATACCATGCAATTTTACAATCTCTTTCATAAATAAATTAGATACTTGAGTTGTTCCAAAGGTATATTTTACTGGTATAAAGTGTGCAACCTTTGTCAAATTATCAACTAATACCATGATAGAGTTATGTGTATTTAGTTCTTGGTAAACCAAGAATAAAATCCATGGAAACTATCTCCCATTTCCATTCTGGAATGGGTAAAGGATTCAACAATCCTACTAGATGTTGATGCTCTACCTTTACCTATTGACATTCCAGACATCTAGCCAAATAGTTTGCCACATCCTTTTTCATACCAGGCCAGAACATGTTTTTTCTTAAGGCTGAAATTTATTTCTGGTATCCTGGATGTCCTGTATAGGCTCTTTTATGATACTCATCCAAGATTTCTTTTTTTTAAGGTGTCCACATTAGGGATGTATAATCTGTCTTTATAACAAACTAATTCCATTTGGTTTGTGTATATCCCTTCATATCTTTTCTTAGAATTTGTTCTTGGAGTTTTTCATAGTTTTGATCTTGTTTCATCACCTCTTGTATCAATCCTTCAATATCCAAGTTTGCACTACTTCCAATATTATTAGCACTTTGATAAGAATTTCTACTTAATGCATCTTCAATCTTGTTTTCCTTCCCCTTAATATGTTTGATCTCCACGTAAAAATCACTAAGGAAGGACAAACATCTAGATTGTCTAGCATTCAAATCAAGTTGTGTGAAGAAACATTTTAAAATGATGTGATTAGTCATCAGTTTAAACTTTTTCCCTAAAGATAATGTCTCCACATCTTCAAAGAATGTATTACAACAGCTAACTCTAAATCATATACACTATAATTCTTTTCATGTTTCTTGATTTTCCTTGACTCATATGCTATGACTGATTTTTCTTGTAGTAACACTCCTCCTAATCCTTCTCCACAAGCATCTGTACATACTACAAATTCCTGATTTGTATCAACAATATTTAAAATAGGTGTTGTTGTAAGTTTAAGTTTTAACTGTTCAAAGCTATTTTGACATTTTTCAATCCACTCAAACTTAACTCCTTTTTTCTATAGAGATGTAATAGGGTAGGCCAAGGCTGAAAATCTCTCTACAAACCTCCTATAGTATCCTACAATTCCCATGAACGATCTTACAGAGGAAACACCAGTAGGTACATGCCACTCCATTATAGCTTGTATCTTGTCTGGGTCCACAGCTAATCCTTTCTCTGAAATTATATGACCCTAGTTTTGAATTTTATCCTCAAAAAATTCACATTTTCTAAATTTAGCATACAATTTATTTTCTTTGAGTGTTTGTAAGAAAATTATGAGATGTTCTTTATGTTTAGCTTAATTCTTAGAATAAATCAGAATGTTATGAATAAATACTAGTACAAATTTGTCCAACTATTTATTTAAGATATTGTTCATTAAGACATAAAAGTAGGAAGTTCATTAGTCAACCCAAAAAGTAGGAACACCGACTCATAATGTCAATATCTTGTTCTGAATGTAGTTTTAGTTATGTCTTCATCTTTAATTCTCAGTTGACGGTAACCTATCCTTAGATCAATCTTTGAAAAAACTGTGGCTCCTCTAACTTGTTCAAATAGATCATCTATCCTAGGAAGAGGATATCTATTATTGATTGTGAGTTTATTCAATTGATGGTAATCTATGCACATTCTAAATGTATCATCTTTCTTTTTGACAAACAATACCAATGCTCCCCATGGGGATACACTTGGTCTTATATAACCTCTATCCAGCATCTCTTGTAGTTGCATCTTCAACTCCATAAATTTTGGGGTACTCACTCTGTATGGGGCTCTAGAGACTAGTGTTGCTCTTGGTACTAAATCAATTGAGAAATTAATTTCTCTTTTAGGGGGAAAATGAGGAATTTCATCTGGAAACACATCCTTGAATTCTCGGATGACTGGTAATTTTTCCAAAAGGTCATCTTCAGGTTGCTGTCCCAATTCTTTCACATGCATAGCATAAACTTGGCAACCTTTTCTTGTAGTTATTTTCAATTTAAGTGTTGAAATTTGTCTCACAGATATGGGTTTGGGTTTTCCTTTCACTATTACAAGTTTTCCTTCACCATCTATGCAGTGTATTGTTTTGTCGAAACAATTCAACATAACTTTATGTTTTTCTAACCAGTCCATTCATACGAACACATCATATGAACCTAAAGGTATAATATTCAAATTCAGTTCAGTTTTGTACCCATTTATATTTATAGCTGTCTAGGGTAATTTATGAGTTACTTTTATTTTTGTCTCGATAGGAAACTTAACTAACCATGATTTCTGAAATTTATTTGACTTTAACTTGCATTTTTCTACCATTTGATGACTTATATAACTTAAATATGCACCTCGATCTATCAAAATAAAAACAGGTTGTTCAATAATCATACCTTTTAGTTTTACCATAGTGGCTTGCTGTTCAACTTGGCGATCTTCCAGGGCAGCAATGATTTTGGGGATGTTTCTTGCCACATCATTTACAGTAGTTTCCTCTCTCAGCACTTGTATGTTATGAATGTTTTTGTGTGGACAAACTCTCAGTATATGAGGTTCTCCACAACACCAGCACTTTCGAGGTTCCTTCATTTTAACAGTCCATTCTTTCTTATTGTTTCCATCTAGTTGTTTAGACCCCATTTGTGGTTGGGTTGGGTGATTCTCTCTAGTCTTTGTAAACTTCTTCCTTTGGATATTTCTCCCAAAGTTATTTAAGTATGTTGGTTTTGTTCTTTTCCCACTAGAGACACCCTTTTCTTTTTTCTGCCAGTTCTTTGCTTGTTCATTTCTACCTTTGAACTACCTTTGAACAACCTTTCATTGTGGTTTTTCAGTTGCATCATTTCTCTTCGCATTCGATGCATCATAGCCATCAATGGAGCATTTGGATCTTTTGGATTCTCTTCACCACCTAGATCCACATACAACTCATTCCCTTCACTCATGGTTTGCAGCTGTATGTTTCTGCACTGTTTCACTATACATAAAATTAAACATTAGTGAAATTTCAATTTAATAAACAATTTACAGCAACAAATTTTTTTATTTTTTTTTATTTTTTCCTGATGTGAGCACACATTATGGCCCAGTGTGTTAACATGGGCTCTGACACCATTTGTAACATCTCCATTTAAAAATATATATATATATATATATATATATATATATATATATATATATATATATTTTGAGTATTAACACTAGATTCCACCTATGGTCAGATTACTGTTTGTCACGTTTTGACGTCCATTTGCCATCAAAAGTACTTTACTTTAAAATTACATGTCATTAACTTAATCATATTTTATTTAGGACTAGTACTCAATTTAATAAATCTCAATTAAGATTCTAAGGGTGGAGGATTTTGCTTTTCAATTTTTCATGGTAGAAGGTATTCCCACAATGAAATTCCTCTTATAACAATAATGTGATTTCCTATTTATCATTAGCACCCAAGAATTTTTCGATTTACTTAGATTCATAGCTATGTCTTGGCATATATATATATTTTATCAATCGAGCAATTCTCTTTGGTTTAGAGCATTCCCACAAGGATTTAATGTATCACCTATATTGTTAAATCCTATATACAAATTACATTAAGGTTTTCATAATAAATGTAATGATAGCTTACGTTATCTCTGGCTCATCATAATTAACTATCTAACTGATGAATGAAAAAACCCTATTTAATATTCTATATCTCTTATTCAATTAAATTTCCAATGTAAACCTCTACTTGTACTATTGATACCATGGAAACACATTTGTACAGCTACACACTTACCACTTTATTAAACTCCCTACTTGTGAATTCATATTCTCCATTTAAGACGAGATCTGAAATTATGAGACCATCGTAGTCGAATTCAATTTCGGTGGCTATTACCGTATGACTTGTACAGGACTCTTGTGAAGAATTTGCAGTGTGATTTCTTGGTATTTACTAGGTGTACCATGTCACATGGCTCCCCTGACTATTGATGGAACCAATGCAATCCATTGGAAAACCTCCTCTCCCTCAGATCTCCAATGCATGGAGGGTTCCGATCGAATTACGATTAGGGTTTGGTGGTGCCATAAAATATTTGGGTTTGGCTTTTGATATTATTTTCCATTTATCGGTTGAGCACCTTCTATTTAACTTCGTCTTTCCTCACTTATGTTGGAAGTCTACCTCCCTTGACGGTCTTTCTATGGTCCCGGTTTGATACAACCACTTCCGATCGTTAGAGGAGATTATTTTTTCTACAAGCAGGAGGTACTCTTTCCCTTCACCATGGTAAGAGTCACATGTCACTAAATCTCTGTTTCAATTTTCTTTACATGGTTCTCTCTTGAGATTAACAGTTTGTTACTTTTCATTTTTTTTTTAATAACTTGCTACACTGTTCTGGCCAGTATTACGTCTTTCATGTCGTTCTCTTACGGTGGAGAAATTTGGTAAGCGTTGAACCAACTCGAGGCCACTCTAGGTATTTTAAGTAACAACTCTTGTTTATTTCACATTTTCGTAAGCTCCGACTGCCATCTGCTCTGCGAAATTCACGCATCCCTTATGATTTTCTGGGTTATACGTTTTTCATTTCAACTGTTTGACTGTGGATATCTATTTTTTGTTTAATGTATACCACTATACTGTAATTTGAAATTTCATCCTCTTTCCTCTGGAGTTTGTAACTCTCGTTCTAATAATTTGAGGTATCGTTTTTTTAGATATATTTATCAATCATTTTTAGTTGGCAATTCTGTATGAATGTATATGACCTCGAATTCGTTCTTAGACTTCTCGTGTCTGCGTTCAATCAGTCATTTACCTATCTTTTCGAGTTTGTTTTTATTTTAGTATTCATAGCAGAGGATCCCTCTTTAATTACTTTGTATTCTGAATGAATATTTCTAATAGCATTATTTAAAATGTAGAGGGATTTCCAGTAGTCTCTACCTTGTACTCAGTTCATCCTTCGACAACCGCCTACGAAGTACAGGTACATTATAATTCTTTATCTCTCATTTCATTGTGGTGATTTTTTTATGATTCCATGCATTTTTATAGCTGGGTTATTACTTAGCTCCACCCACGATTTTGTTTAGTTCAATTGTGCTTCGTTTCATTCATTAATTCTAGGGTTTTTTCCGTGATTGGATTTATCTTTTCGCTTGGAACCCCACTGGTTTGTTTTAGTTCGTATTCTATTTTGTTTGATTTATACAATGTCTCCTTCTCATCGTTATTAGTCATAGGTTGATCTAATTTTTAGTTTAAATCACATGGATGTTCTGTTGTAATATCTCCAGTTTACTATTCTTTCATTAGACATTTGAAAAAGTCCAAAAGGGTACAATGGACCCCAATGGAAAACAATTTTGTGGATTTATTTTATTATTTCAAGTTAATAAAATAAAATGGAAATTTATGTGCAATGACTAGATTATGATTAGAGATCTAGAAACCAAATCCATGAGGATGGATAAGGTTGTAAGAATTTCCCAGACTTCCAAAAATCCTTGGAAGGAATAAAGTAAATACTAGAATTAGAATGGAGATAAAAATCTAAAAAAGTACCCTAATAAAGAGGAAATTACAGGGATGAGGTGGAATGAAGTTAGAAAATAGAAAATCTAGCCTTAAAAGTACCTTTGTGGAGGATTTTCAAATAAAATTCAAAAATAGATACCTGAATTAATGTTACTATGATGATAAATAAAAATATTTTCATGAACTTAGATTAGGACAACTTACTATTGATGAATTTGTAACCAAATTCACCAATCTACTATGCTATGTACCTTATATAAGGGAGGATAAGGCAAAGGTACAGTGTTTCTTAAACTGTCTACCTACTATATACAAGGAAAAGATAGAGTTTGATAATCCCAAAACCATGGATGAAGCAGTGCGGAAGGCAAGGTTGTGTTACCAGCAATTCAAAGGAAAAAATGAATAAGCGAAGAATTGGCAAAACAAAGAGAATGGACTGTTAAAATGAGGGAACCTCTAAAGTGTTGGGGTTGTGGAGAACCTCATTTATTGAGGGATTGTCCACACATAAACATTCAGACCATACAAGTACTAAGAGAAGAAATTCCTGTAAATGATGTGTTGGAATCACAATTTCCGTTAGACAATTGTGATTCCAACAATATTTCCCCGCGAGAGTTCGATCTCTCAAGCGACGCCAACACCATTGTAATATAAATGTACATCATGTATAATGGAAAAATAAGAGAGCTGCATGCTTATCCTTCATTGTGTGTTGAGTCTCTTGTGTGTGTGTGTTTATTTTTCTCATACACCATGTGTGTGTTTAACATGGTGTTTAACATGGTATCGGAGCTGATACGTTCATAACCAGCTCAACCTTGAGTGAGCCATTTGTGTTTATGGCCTGTGCATATCTGCAAAAATTCTTGGCATTTTTGCAGCAGACATTTTGCCACATTTGGAAGGTGTTTTGAAGAAGAGCAGCAGTGGTTTTGAAGAAGAGTAGCACAGCGCATCTGAAGGTTTTAATTCTGATTTCTTCCTGCAATTTCTGCCTATTAAATTCTGCATTTTGAAGAGCTGTTGGAATATTATTTAAAGTGGGTTTCTGAAGAAAATTTCTGGGCTTTTTTACTAAAAATTTCTGGGTTTTCTGCTGAAATTTTCTGGAAGAATTCTGCATTTTTTAAAGTCCAATTCTCTGCTGCTGAGCTACTAGAAAATTTTCTGAGTTTTTCAGTGAAAAATTTCTGCAATTCTGGGTTTTTCTGCTGTTGGGCTATTGGAAAAATTTTCTGGTTTTATTGGAAATTTCTTCAGATCGCCATGGCTTAACGTTTTAAAATTTTTTATTATCTCATTCTAATGCTTTTAACAAAAAAGAATAAAAATAAAAAATAAAAATAAAAATAAATATATATATATATATATATATATATATATATATATATATATATATATATATTACAACTTGGCCCTTTAGCCCCTACAACTCATCCCATACCCACTGCTCCTTACCAAAGCCCTCTCCCCAACCGTCGTTCACATCTTGCTCTAAGCCTTCACGAGCTCCCTCTGCCCTCTATTCTATGCATCTCACCAATACTCTCTGCAATTCCCACTCACCCATGCTCCATGCGTAAACCTGGCCCCCCTCACTGCACGCTCACCCTGCGGCCACCCCCTCACGCCGCTCCCCCATTCCCTGCAACACACCCCACCCCCTCACCACGGCCTCATGGCCCTCTCGCCCACCCCCTCACGCGTCCACCCTCACCCTAACCCACTACCCTGTCCACACACACCTCCTATCCTCTCCCCCTTGGCCGTCCCTCCCCCTCGCTCTTTAAACTCACGCCGCTCGAGCCCCCTCCCCTCACTCCTCACTACCCATCCCTCCCCTCGTAGCCTACCCCAAAACCTCTCACACCACTCCCTACGCCGCTCCCCTAAGCCACCCTACCCATCCCCCTACCCACTATCCCTTACCCGCTCTCCTACGACTCACTCCTTCCCCCTTACCCTCACGGCCTTTCAGCCTTCCCATTACTGAAACTCTGCCCCCCTTTCAAAACAATCAATGTTTTTTTAATTTAATTCGACCTTTAAATTTTTTAAATTCCCCCTCCCTTTTAATTAATCCCCTTCCCCTCCATTTTTTTAATTTTCAGCCTTTTAATTTTTAAAAAATAAATTCCCTTTTAGTTTTTTAATTAATTCCCCCTCCTTCTATTTTTCAATTAATTCCTTTTTTAATTAATTTTTAACTAATTAAAAAAAAAAACAATAGAGAGAGAGAGGAAGAGAGGAAATAAACAGTAGGGAGATAAAATGGAAATGGCATATCAGTAAATGGACAGTACACATAGACAAGAAAAGTGAGATTTGAATTGTGATTTGTGGCATTGGTAGAAGGGTGACTTTTAGCAAGAGATTTACATTTGAAGACAAATTGGTCCTCATTTTCAAAACAGCAGTGGCATTCCTAGTTTGGGCACACAAAATTTCTGATTTGTGGAGTTTCTCTTAAGCTCTATTGCATTCTGCAACAAGGTCAAGCATCCAAGCTTGTGAATATTTCCTCCTTTTGTTGAGTTGAGTTGAGTTGTCTTTGGTGTAAAACAACTCTTTTTGAAGAAGAAAAATCAGCTGCCTTAAAGACTTCTTGCATAGTGTTTTCAGCTGCACATTTACAAAATATTTTGTAGAAATATTGTATCGAACTGACATTTTATTGCTTCTTCATAGTTGCAATCAGCAGATTTTGTACTTTGAGATTTCCATAAGTCATTTGTATTTTTTTGAAAGGAATATCGAATCACATTGTAAATGGGTGCATTTTCGGTTGAAGCCGACACCCTTTCATTTTTTAAGCCTAAGTTGTTGAAAATGGCTAAAATCAATGAGGCATTAGAGTTTTTGAATAACCTCATTCATTCCAATGTTGATGATATGATAAAAATGAGCAAGAATTCTCTTTGTAACATTCAAAGTTGTTTGCAAGATGCACAAGAAAATATTGAGTTTTTGCAGTTGGAATCTCAGCTCCAACAAGATGAACTTCAACAAAAGAGTCACCATTCTGAACCTGTTTTTGTTCAGAAGATTGAGAAAGACTCCCATTAGCAACATGTCAGTAAAGTTGCAGTTGATCCACATTCAGTTCCTTGTAAAAAATCAGATTTACATGCAGATGCAGCAGCCCAGCCTGCACTTCTCAAGCCCATCATCAGACCTTGGGAAGATCTTGTCCACAAAAAGCACAGAACTGGTCTTGGATATGACAAGGATGTGTCCTTTCATATTCCAGACTACACCAAGCCCATCATATTTCAGAGTGCCGGATTCCTGTATGACAGTTCACCTACAGCTGTTCCAGATCCTGTTCCACTTCCACAACAGATTGAGAAATGCCAACACTGTGATCGAGTTGGCCACATGAAAGATCGTTGTTTTGGTCTTCTTCCATGCAAGAATTGTGGTCAACACACCCATTCTTCAGACAGATGCTTCAGAAACAAGCCTCCTGCAAGATCCAAGATTCATCTTGGATGGATCGCTCGGCAGCCGGCACGCAACAAGAAGATAAGCGAAGACAGCATGCTCATCTGTTCAATGATATCAGCAAACTTGCATGAGTTTTCATCGTCTCACCTTTGGTCCGTGATGTGTAGCCAGGCCGTGGTGTAAAAAGCTTCAACGTCAGATCAAGCGAGCCTGAGCCACAATCTCTCATTCCATGTTCAGAGTTGTAGCTAGAGACACAACAGTTCAAGTGAGCCTGAGCCACAATTCGTCATTCCAGATTCAGAGTTGTAGCGAGAGACACGAATGCCCATGAGCATGCCTTCGGTTGGTGGATAGCCTTAAACCATCATCTTTGGTTGTTGGTAATCCTAAAACCATCACAGGTAGTAGACCTCCCTTCTTTTAGGTTGAAGGTCTCCCTTTCATATATGAGGGACACTTCCTCTAGCAGAAGCCTTCAGTTTCTTGCCAGCATTGGTTGAGTTCCAGGAAATGCTTCAAGAATTCCAGAGTTGTTGGTCATCCTTAAACCATCACAGGTAGTAGACCTCCCTTCTTTTAGGTTGAAGGTCTCCCTTTTTTATGAGGGACAATTCCTCTAGTAGAAGATTTCAGCTTCTTGCCAGTTTTGGAAGAGTTTCTGGATGCAACAAGTATTGCGTTCCAGTGTTGGTGGTCATCCTTAAAACACCTCTTTTTTCCAACATTTCAGAGAGTTGATTCATCCCAAGTGCTGCCATGTATACTTTGCATATTTTTATTACAACTCTCTTCTTGGACTCACACATACCCCTTCAGATTAAGGGGGGGAATGTTGGAACACCTAATCCTCCATGGGTAGGTGTGGAATGCGAAAAGTCACAATGGAGTCCAAGTGACCTTGGAATGTGAAACCAAGAGTCACACCATTGTACTATAAATGTACATAATGTATAATGGAAAAATAAGAGAGCTGCATGCTTATCCTTCGTTGTGTGTTGAGTCTCTTGTGTGTGTGTGTATTTATATTTCTCATACACCATGTGTGTGTTTAACATGGTGTTTAACATGATGTGGTAAGAAACATCCCCAAATTAGTGCTGCTCTGGAAGATCGTCAAGCAGAACACCAATCCATTATGGTTGAAGTAGAAGGTAGGATTGCTGACCAACCTGTTTCTATTTTAATAGACCCAGGTTCTTCTTTAAGTTATGTAAGTCCTAAAATGGTAGAAAAATGTAACTTAAAGTCAGAAAAATTTCAGCAGTCATGGTTAGTTTACTTAGCCACTAGTACAAAAAGGAAAGTTACACATAAGTTACCCCAGACAACCATAAATTTGAATGGATACCAAACTAAACTAAACCTGAATATTCTACCTTTAGGGTCTTATGATGTATTTGTAGGAATGGACTGGTTAGAGAAACATAAAGCCATGTTAAACTTCTTATAAAAAACAATACATTACATAAATTTGGAGGGAAAACCAATAATAGTGAAAGGCAAACTTAAACCCATATCTGTGAGATAAATTTCAGCACTTCAATTGAAAAGAATTGCTAGAAAGGGCTGCCAAGTGTATTCTATGAATGTAGAAGAATTGGGTTAGAAATCAGAAGAGAATCCCTTAGAAGCATTACCTGTTATCAGAGAATTCAAGGATGTGTTTCCGGATGAAATTCCTCATCTGCCCCCTAGGAGAGAAATTGATTTTTCAATTGATTTAGTAGCAGGAGCAACTCCAGTGTCTAGAGATCCTTACAGAATGAGTACTCCAGAGCTGATGGAGTTGAAGATGCAGCTACAGGAGTTGCTGGATAGAGGTTAGATCAGACCAAGTGTATCTCCATGAGGAGCACCGGTGTTGTTTGTGAAAAAGAAAGACGGTACTTTCAGAATGTGTATAGACTATCGTCAATTGAATAAACTGAAAATCAAGAACAGATATCCTTTACCTAGGATAGATGATCTCTTTGAAAAAGCTAGAGGAGCAACAACCTTTTCGAAAATTGACCTAAGGGTAAGTTACCTTCAATTAATAATTAAAGATGAAGACATGAGTAAAATAGAATTTAGAACCAGGTATGGAAACTATGAGTTTGTGGTCCTACCTTTTGGGTTGACTAATGCACCTGCTACTTTTATGTGGTTGATGAAGACTGTATTAAATAATTATTTGGACAAATTCATACTAGTATTTATTGATGACATTCTGATTTATTCTAAGAATAAAGCTGAGCATAAAGAAGACCTTAGAATTATTTTTCAAACACTTAAAGAAAACAAGTTGTATGCTAAGTTTAGAAAATGTGAATTTTTCAAAACAAAATTCAATACTTGGGTCAAATAATTTCAGAGAAGGGATTTGTAGTGGACCCAGAAAATATAAAAGCAATAAGAGAGTGGCCTATGCCTACTGATGTGTCTTCTGTGAGAACCTTCATGGGAATCGCAGGATACTATAGAAGATTTGTAGAAATACATTCATCCTTAGCACACTCTATTAAATCTCTATAGAGAAAATGAGTGAAGTTTGAATGGAATGAGAAATGCCAAAATAGCTTTGATCAGCTAAAACTAAAACTTACAACATCACCTATTTTAAATATTGGTGATCCAGATCAAGAATTTGTAGTGTGCACAGATGCTTTTGGAGAGGGGTTAGGAGGAGTGCTACTACAAGAAAACTCTGTTATAGCCTATGAATCAAGAAAACTCAAGAAACATGAACATAATTATAGTGTTTATGATTTAGAACTAGATGCTTCCATACATGCTTTAAATATGTGGAGACATTACCTTTTAGGGAGAAAGATTATATTGATGATAGATCACATCAGTTTAAAGTATTTCTTCACCGAAACTGATTTTAATCCTAGGAAAGCTAGGTGGTTGTCCTTCCTTAGTGAATTGAACATAAAGATCAAACATATTAAGGGAAATGAAAACAAGATTGCAGATGCATTAAGAAGAAATGCTTGGAAAAGTGCGAGTAATGTTGGAAGTAGTGCTAACTTTGTAGACTCCTTAAAGAAAGAGATTCTAGATGAGTATCATAAAATACCCTATGCTAGACATCTGGGATACCAGAGATTAATTTCATCCTTAAGAAAGAACCTGTTCTGGCTTGGTATGAAAAAGGATGTGGCAAATTATTTGGCTAGATGTAAAGAATGTCAACAAGTAAAGGTGGAACATCAACATCTAGCTGGATTTCTGAATCCTTTACCCATCCCAGAATGGAAGTGGGAGACTACTTCGATGGATTTTATTAATGGTTTACCAAGGACTAAATATCAACATGAATCAATCATGGTAGTAGTGGATAATTTGACTAAAGTTGCTCACTTCATACCTGTACAATCTACCTTTGGTACAACTCAAGTAGAAAATGTATTCATGAAGGAGATTATAAAATTGTATGGTATTCCTAAGATGATCATTTCACATAGAGATGCAATTTTACTGCAGATTTTTGGAGGAGTCTGTTTGGGGGTATGGGTACCAAATTAAACTTTATTACTGCTTACCATCCCCAAACTGATGGCCAAACTGAAAGAAGAAACCAGATTTTAGAGGACATGTTAAGGATGTATGCCATGGATAGAGCAAAAAAGTGGGAGGACTTTTTACACTTAGCAGAATTCGCTTATAACAATAGCTACCAAGCTTTGATAAAGATGAGCCCTTTTGAAGCACTTTATGGCAGAAAGTGCCATACCCCTCTAAGTTGGAGTTAACTCGAGGATAAACTAATACTTGGACCGGAAGCCTTGCAGGAAATGGAACGAGTTGTGAATAAAATTAAGTAAAATATCAAAACAGCGCAGGACAGGCAGAAACGTTATACAAAAAAAAGAAGAGAATTCACAGAGAATTCAGTGTGGGTGATCATATTTACCTAAGGATTAAGCCTAAGAATATTACTTTGCACACTGGAAGCTGTACAAAAATATCTCCACGTTACTATGGACCTTTTGAACTGCTGGAAAGAGTTGGATCAGTTGCATATAAACTGGATTTTCCTAGTCACATTAAGGTTCATGATGTATTTCATGTTTCATTATTAAAAAAATATGTGCATGACCCTACTCATGTTATTGATTGGAATGTGATACAGGTGGAATCAGAAGGGGAATTCCTTCCAGAGCCACTTAAAATCTTGACACGGGAAAAAATTTAGCTACGGAACAGAACAATGGCCAGGGTGAAAGTGTAGTGGAGGCACTTTGCACCCAAAGAGGCTACTTGGGAGTGAGAGGAAGATATGATGGAGAAATATCCATCACTGTTTAAATTTTAATTTTGTTTATTTTGTGTTTACAACACCGAGGACAATATTCTGTTTTTAGAGGGGGAATATGTAATATCTTTTCAATGCTTTTATTATACATTTGAACAAGTCCAAAAGGGTACAGTGGACCCCAATGGAAAAAAATTGTGTGGATTTATTTTATTATTTCAAGTTAATAAAATAAAATGGAAATTTATGTGCAATGACTAGATTATGATTAGAGATCTGGAAACCAAATCCATGAGGATGGATAAGGTTGTAAGACTTTCCCAAACTACCAAAAAACATTGGAAGGAATAAAGTAGATACTAAAATTAGATTGGAAATCAAAATCTAAAAAAGTACCCCTGTAAAGAGGAAATTGCTGGGATGAGGTGGAATAAAGCTAGAAAGCAAAAAAGCTAGCTTTAAAAGTACCTTTGTGGAAGAAACAAAGGGAAAGCATAAGAAAAAAAGAATACATCCTGAATTAGCTAGACATAGTTAAGGGAAACAGGCTGGGGAAAGCAAGCTTAAGTAAGCTGATTCAGGATAGACAAGGGGTTGTCTATCACTGGAGAAAAAGATCTATCCTCTGGGGTGAGCTGTAGAGAAATAACTCTAAGGTTGGGAGGCATTAGTATAACCTATGCGGTATGCACATTTAATTTGAAATGGTTTTTGAATTAAATCTTAATGTTGTGATGAACTACTGGAAAGGATAAAGTAGCCAGGTTTATATGAAATTATGATTTTAAATATGTATCTAGGAAATGGAATTTATATGAGTTATAATTATATTTTGGTGGTGTGTACATTTAACAAAATTCACTATAGAAGAAATAGTTAATTTTGTATTGTTGCACAGACATACTCTGTATAGGACTAACTCTCAGAATGTCTATAACTCAGTGTTTGGTCTAGATCTGAGGTTAGGTACCTTAGAGAAAACCTTGTGATTAATTAGACTATTCTAACGTTATGACATCAAATGTATACTGAAACAAATCTAAACAGAATTAGTTATACATGGATATTGAATAACCTTATAGTATTGTTCTTAAATCTATGTACTAAAATATATGTACATGAATTGAAACATGAAATAACATTATACAAACATGAAAGAACAATATACATAAGAGAGCTCAATACTGATGAGCGATTGAGAATGATACATGTATGACTACGAATGCATAACTATAGTAAGGAGATTCATGCATTTTATTAGTAAAAGAACTATGTACTGTATCAATAGTAGAAACATAGAAGACATGCATTATAATTTGATAATTAATAAATAATTCATATATATATGTGTATATTGAACTATTTCTCCATATGAACAAAATAGAAAAACATGTTTGTGAATAACATATTGATATTATATTACTGTAAAATTAAGTATAGTTGGAAATCTCAATTCATTACTGAAAGGTAAATACAGTCCAGTTATACGACAGTCATTAATATCAAAAAATGGTTACAGATAGTACTCTGTACAGTTTTAGGAACTAAGTTCCATATGAAAATAAAATGGAAGTAATATGTAGTCATGATTTGATTCTGAATCTTCCACGAGATTTGAGATCAACGTGAATAAGAAAATAGACCTAGTTAATGTTGGAGAAATTCTGGAGAAAAAATATTCCATTACAGGTACCAGTGTGCGAAAATACTTGTAACAAAGATTACAATGGAAGTCAACACTAGTTGATGTCATAACTAGAGATTAATTAACAAAAAAAAGCACAAAGAACCAGAAGATACATCTTACCTTGTCGACAACGTGAAAGGAGAATTATCTTTCACAATAAAAGACGAAGTTAAATCCTCTACAAATAAGTCGAAAAAGTATTTGAAGAAAAACCCAGTAGAATATTTAGCCAAGGTTAAATCAAGCTAAATATATGAATGTCCGAACACAGGAGCAATTGCAACATTTCTCCATATCATTAAAGAAAATAAGTTAATAGAACACAGAAATTTAGATTTCTTTATTGGAAGAAAAATATATCTATGGTCAGGCACTAACAACAGAAAAAAGATATATGACAACGATAACCAATAAAGTAACCTTGAGTATATTGGAAACGTAAAAGAAACCCCTCAAATCAAAACACAGAGTGCAATGGAAAATAACTTAAAACATTTAAATGATTGTCAAAATTTATACCATACCTCTTCTAATTCTCAAATACTGGTTCTGTCGGAGAACGAGATAGTGGGGTGCACTTCATTGAGCATCCATCGGCGTTATAAACTCAACGTAATTAGAAATATGACCTCTGAGACGTAAATTACAAAAAACACAGAACAATTATGAATGCCGCAAACGAATTTCAAACACCCTGAAGTAGACATTACTCTAAATAAAGTCAATATGAGAAATCTACAAAAAGAAAACCTCAACAGTATACACTTTCTAACGGTGTACTAATAGTCGTCGAGAACCTGGTAGATTAGAAGTAAATGGGATAACAAGTTCCTGTGTTTTAGAAACACAGTGAGCTTAGTAGACTTTAGACATTCCATAAATTACAAATTCTATTATTAAGTATGCTAAAATGAAAGAGCAAGCAGAGAAATGTATACTGTACAACTAATGTCAATAAGCAAAGTTTCTCAATAAAATGATGTAGCCAACGAAAAACTGGGTATATAGAAAAAGGGAATTCCGAATAAATCAATTTTTGCATCATTAAAGCTATGAGAGCTATTCTTACATGGACATAGATTAAAAGTTTAAAACTAAAATGGAGGCAGCATTGTTATTACAATCAATGCTGACCAAAACCTACTGGAACGATGAACTATTTAGTTCTTCCAAAGATATATATAGTCTTCCAAAAAGGGGAATATGGTACTTACCAATTTGGTGCCTCGGTACATAATGAGTATTCAATTGGTGCTAGACGTAGATAGAAACAAGAAGGAGTTTGAATATAAGTAAATGAGTATATAATAATAGAAAACAAGCAATAACCCAGAAAGGAAAATGTTGACAGTGAAAACCCAATGGCGAATAGGAAACGATATACCTAGAGTTAAATTACCAGTAATGTCTGCATAAGACTGTAGAAGTCTTCGTCGAGATGGAGGTGTTGTGTTCTGAACATCATACTAATGACAGAGGAGAAAATTATTTCAATAAAAACGAACTGAGAAAATAAGCCTTCGTCCAAAACGAAGTCCTTTATGCATCATGAAATGATAACCCAGATTTCATCTGCGTTGTCTAGGTGTCAAGGATCTGTGAATGGATGAGGTTTCCTATGGCTTGAAGGGTTTACACAAAACCCATGTGACTCAGTATGTTGCCATCAATACAATCCGTAACCTAACGTATTAAAATTTGTATTGAATTTGGATCCCAAGCATATGATCGAGGTACCAACACTCTTAAATAATTAATAAAATACTGGATCAAAAAGATAGTTGGATGGGATTTCTGACTCCCGTAATTATTGATAAGATTTCTTGAAAGTTGAATCAAAATCCCCGTGGTACAAGGTGTAAATTCATAGGGAGGAATTAATCAACGTTATGCCACATTGACAACCACGTTGATACATATAATGTACATGATTTTAAAAGAGGTTGTGTTAGTTTAATAGCGGAAAGAATCACATAATACGGGTATGAGAATGTCATGTGTGAATATACTAGTTCTAAAGAGAAAAGTGGTTGATGTATATATGTTTATAGTTCTTGAAGAAAAAGTATAGTGAACCTAAAATTTAAATAAAAATGTTTAATGATAGTTCAAAATATTCTTGTATATCAAGTAGGGTGAATATACTAGAATACGGTTGGTGAACATAGTTGTAAATATCATATAGATATTAATACAACTAAGAAGGTGAGTAACCATGTATGTGAAGTGATTTGACATGATTATAGGGGTGTCATAAGATATATTCCCAAATCATTGTTATATATGTATGATGGTGGAAAGGTAAGAGATAGCCATCTATTGACTAATGTCAATTTATTAATATAGGCAGTGTGGTTAAGGGTTGGAAAATATAGTGTATATGTGAAAGAGGAGTAGAATGTTCATACAAAGAATTGAAAATTTTATTAACAAAAAAAGTCAAGTCTGTATTAAGAGAAAAGCGTAAGTTGACATACTGGCAAAGTGAGACACTGTTATAAATTATAAATAACAAACAATGGTATAGTGAATTGTAAGTAATAGAAATTCGTCGAATTACGACGAATGATAGATTAAATATAAAATGTAATTATGGAGATACCTATAGTTAGAAAAAAAATTAGATATGGGTCATAAATGGTATCAGAGCTCATGTTAAAACACTCGGAAAAAAAAAAAAAATTTGTTTTCACACCAGAAAATTTATGTTACTGTAAATTTTTGTTAAAGTTAAATTTTATTAATGTTTATTTTTATGTACAATGAAATAGTGCTGAAGTATACAGCTGCGAACCATGAGTGAATGGGATGAGCTGTATGTGGATCTGGGTGGTGGAGAAAATCCAGCAGATCCAAATGCTCCATTGATGGCTATGTTGCATCGAATGCAAAGAGAAATGATGCAAATTAGAAACCACAATGAAAGACTATATTTAGCGAGTGAGGAGAAAGCAAGATTAATAAGAGAATTGAACTCCTAGAACAATCACGAAGGCGAAGGTTCTGGAAGAAAGAGGAAGCGAACTGTAAATCATTCAAAAGATTCTAAGGAAGATGATGCCTCTAGAAAACAGTCTAGGAGGAATAAGGAATTACAGGGCGAATTCCGGAAAATTAAGCCTCCCTCCTATGATGGAGAGAAGGGGGAAGATGTTGAAGCCTGGATTTTGAATATGGTAAGGTAATTTTAGGTTTACGACTATGAAAGTAACCTGAGAGCTAGGCTGCCTATCTATCAATTGGAAGGGAAGGCTACTTTGTGGTGGGAAGAAACCAAGATGGTTCATGTCATAGATGAGAAAATTGTTACTTGGGAGGATTTCCAAATCAAATTCAAAAATAGATACCTAAATGAATGCTACTATGATGATAAAGCAAAAGAGTTTCATGAACTTAGATTGGGACAACTTACTATTGATGAATTTGTAACCAAATTCACTAATATGCTACACTATGTACCTTATATAAGGGAGGAGAAGGAAAAGGTACAATGTTTCTTAAACTGTCTACCTACTATATACAAGGAAAAGATAGAGTTTGATAATCCCAAGACCATGGATAAAGTGGTGCACAAGGCAAGTATGTGTTAGCAATAATTCCAAGGAAAAAATGAACAAACGAAGAATTAGCAAAAAAAGAGAAGGTACTGTTAAAATGAGGGAACTTCTAAAGTGCTAGGGTTGTGGAGAACCTCATTTACTGAGGGAATTTCCATGCAGAAACATTTAGACCATACAAGTATTGAGAGAAGAAACGTCTGTAAATGATGTGGCAAGAAACATCCCCAAAATCAGTGCTGCTCTGGAAGATCGTCAAGAAGAACATGAGTCCACTATGGTTGAAGTAGAAGGTATGATTGTTGATCAACTTGTTTCTATTTTAAGAGACCCAGGTGCTTCTTTAAGTTATATAAGTCCTCAAATCATAGAAAAATGTAACATAAAGTCAGAAAAATTTCAGCACTCATTGTTAGTTCAGTTAGTCACTGGTACAAAAAGGAAAGTGACTCATAAGTTACCCCAGACAGCCATAAATCTGAATGGATACCAAACTGAAATGAATCTGAATATTCTACCTTTAGGCTCTTATGATGTATTGGATGGAACGGACTAGTTAGAGAAATATAAAACCATGTTAAAATTCTTAGACAAAACAATACATTGCATAAATGGGGAGGGAAAATCAGTAATAGTGAAAGGAAAACCTAAACCCATATCTATGAGATAAATTTTGGCACTTCAATTGAAAAGAATTGTTAGAAAGGGCTCCCAAGTGTATTTTGTGCATGTTGAAGGATTGGGACAGAAATCAGAGGATAATCCTTTAGAAACATTACCTGTTATCAGAGAATTCAAGGATTTGTTTCCAGATGAAATTTCTCATCTGCCCCGTAGGAGAGAAATTGATTTTTCAATTGACTTAGTACTGGGAGCAACACCAGTGTCTAGAGCTCCTTACAAAATGAGTACTCCAGAATTGATGGAGTTGAATATGCAGCTACAGGAGTTGCTAGATGGAGGTTACATCAGAACAAGTGTATCCCCATGGGGAGCACCAGTGTTGTTTGTGAAAAAGAAAGTTTGTACTTTCAGAATGTGTATATACTATCGTCAATTGAATAAACTGGCAATTAAGAACATATATCCTTTCCCTAGGATAGGTGATCTCTTTCACCAAGTTAGAGGAGCAACAGTATTTTCGAAAATTGACCGAAGGACATGTTACCATCAATTAAGAAATAAAGATGAAGTCATAAGTAAAACTACATTTAGAACCAGATATGGACACTATGAGTTTGTGGTCCTACCTTTTGGGTTGACTAATGCACCTGCTACTTTTATGTGCTTGATGAACAGTGTTTTAAATAAATATGTGGACAAATTTGTACTAGTATTTATTGATGACATTCTGATTTATTCTAAGAATGAAAATGAGCATAAAGAACACCTTAGAATTATTTTACAAACACTCAGAGAAAACAAGTTGTATGCTAATTTTAGCAAATGTGAATTTTTCAAAGATAAAATTCAATACTTGGGTCATATAATTTCAGAGAAGGGATTAGAAGTGGATCGAGAAAATATAAAAGCAATAAGAGGGTGGCCTGTGTCTACTGATGTGTCTTCTGTGAGATCCTTCATGGGAATCGCAGGATACTATAGAAAATTTGTATAAATATTTTTAGCCTTAGCATACCTTATTACATCTCTATAGAGAAAATGAGTAAAATTTGAATGGACTAAGAAATACCAAAATAGCTTTGATTAGCTAATATTGAAACTCACAACAAAACCTATTTTAAAGATTCTTGATCCAGATCAGGAATTTGTAGTGTGCACAAATTCTTGTGGAGAGGGGTTAGGAGGAGTGCTACTACATGAAAACTCTGTTATAGCCTATGAATCAAGAAAAATCAAGAAACATGAAAATAATTATAGTGTTTATGATTTATAACTGGCTGCTGTCATACATGCTTTAAAGATGTGGAGACATTACCTTTTAGGGAAAAAAATTATATTGATGATAGATCAGATTAATTTAAAGTATTTCTTCACCCAAACTGATTTGAATGTTAGGCAAGCTAGGTGGTTGTCCTTCCTTAATGCGTTTGACATAGAGATAAAACATATTAAGGGAAAGGAAATCAAGAGTGCAGATGCATTAAGCAGAAATTCTTGGCAAAGTGTGAGTCATGTTGAAAGTAGTGCCAACTTTGACATAGAAGGAATGATACAAGAAGTAGTCAGATAAGACCAAAACTATGAAAAACTATAGGCACAAATTCCAAAAAAAGAGATGAAAGGGTATACACATAAATAGAGGGGATTGATTTGTTATAAAGACATAGTATACATTCTTGATGTAGACTCCTAAAAGAAAGATATTTTGGATGAGTACCATAAAAGACCCTATGTTGGACATCTAAGATACTATAAATTAAGTTTAGCCTTAAGAAAGAACCTGTTTTGGCCTGGTATGAAAAGGGATGTGGCAAATTATTTGGCTAGATGTATAGAATGTCAACAAGTAAAGGTGAAACATCAACATCCAGCTGGATTTCTGAATCCTTTACCCATCCCAGAATGGAAGCGGGAGACTGCTTCCATGGATTTTATTACTAGTTTACGAAGGACTAAATATTAACATGACTTAATTATGGTAGTAGTGGATACTTTGACTAAAGCTGCTCACTTCATACCTGTACAATCTAACTTTGGTACAACTCAAGTAGAAAATGTGCTCATAAATGAGATTGTAAAATTACATGGTATTCCTAAGATAACCATTTGACATAGAGATGTAAAGTTTACCGCAGCTTTTTGGATGAGTTTGTTTGGGGGTATGAGTACCAAATTAAACTTTAGTACTTCTTACCATCCCCAAACTGATGGCCAAACTGAAAGAAAAAACCAGATTTTAGAGGATATGTTAAGGATGTATGTCATGGACAGACCAACAAAGTGGGAGGACTTTTTAGACTTAGCAAAATTTTCTTATAACAATAGCTACCAGGCTTTGATAAAGATGAGCCCTTTTGGAGCACTTTATCGTAGAAAGTGCCATACTCCTCTAAGTTGGAGTCAACCCGAGAATAAACTAATACTTGGATGGGAAGCCTTGCAGGAAATGGAAAGAGTTGTGAAGAAAATTTAGCAAAATATCAAAACAACACAGGACAAGCAGAAAAGTTATGCAGAAAAAAGAAGAGAATTCAGTGTGGGTGATCATGTTTACCTAAAGATTAATCCTAATAAGAGTACTTTGCACATTGGAAGATGTGCAAAATTATATCCACTTTACTGTGGACCTTTTGAAGTGCTGGAAAGAGTTGGACCAGTTGCATATAAACTGACTTTGCCTAGTCACATTAAGGTTCATGATGTATTTCATGTTTCATTATTAAAAAAATATGTGCATGACCATACTCATGTTATTGATTGGAATGTGATGCATGTGGAACTAGAAGGATAATTCCTTCAAGAGCCACTTCAAATCTTGGCACGGGAAGAAATTGAGCTTCGGAACAGGACAATGGCCAGGGTGAAAGTGTAGTGGAGACACTTTGCACCCGAAGGGGCTACTTGGGGGCGAGAGGAAGATATGATGGAGAAATATCCATCACTATTTAAACTGTAATTTTGTTTATTTTTTCTTTACAACACTGAGGACGGTGTTCTGTTTTTAGAGGGGGAATATGCAATATCCCCACTTTTCTATGCTTTTATTAGACATTTGAACAAGTCCAAAAGGGTATAGTGGACCCCAATGGAAAAAAATTCTGCGGATTTATTTTATTATTCCAAGTTAATAAAATAAAATGGAAATTTATGTGCAATGACTAGATTATGATTAGAGATCTGGAAACCAAATCCACGAGGATGGATAAGGTTGTAAGACTTTCCCAGACTTCCAAAAATACTTGGAAGGAATAAAGTAAATACTAAAATTAGATTGAAGATAAAAATATAAAAAGGTACCCCAGTAAAGAGAAAATTACTGGGATGAGGTGGAACAAAGCTAGAAAGCAGAAAAGCTAGTTTTAAAAGTACCTTTGTGGAAGAAACAAAGGGAAAGCCTAGGAAAACATGAATACAACATCCTGAATTAGCTGGACGCAGTTAAGGGAAACAGACTAGGGAAAGAAAGCTTAAATAAGCTGATTCAGGATAGACAATGGGTTGTCTATCACTGGAGAGAAATATCTCTGCTCGGGGGTGAGTTGTAGAGAAAGAGCTCTAAGGTTGGGAGGCATCTAGTCTAACCTAAGCGGTATGCACATTTAATTTGAAATGGTTTTTGAGTTAAATCTTAATGTTGTGATGAACTACTAGAAATGATAAAGTAGCCACGTTTATATGAAATTTTGAGTTTAAATATGTGTCTAGGAAATGGAATTTATATGAGTTACAATTATATTTTGGTGGTCTATACATTTAACAGAATTCATTATAGAAGAAATAGTTAATTATGTATTGTTGCACAGACATACTCTGTAGAGGACCAACTCTCAGAATGTCTATAACCCATTGTTGGGTCTAGATATGAGGTTAGGTACCTCACAAAAAAATTTGTGATGAATTAGACTATGCTAATGTTATGACATCAACTATATACTAAAACAAATATAAACAGAATTAGTTATACATGGATATTGAATAACCTTACAATATTATTCTTGAATTTATGTACTAAAATATATGTACTGGAAATTGAAACATGAAATAATAGTATACAAACATAAATGAATAGTATACATAATAGAGCTCATTACTTACGAGCGATTGAGAATGGTACATGTATGATTACGAATGCATAACTATAGTAAGGACATTCATGCATTTTATTAGTAAAAGAACTCTTTATTTTATCAGCAGTAGAAGCATAGAATACATGCATTAGAATTTGATTATTAGAAAAGCATTCATATATATGTGTATACTAAACTATTTCTCCATATGAAAAAAATAGAAAAAATTGTTTGCGAATAACAGATTGATAGTATATTACCATAAAATTAAGTATAGCTGGAAATCTCAATTCCTTACTGAAGGGTAAATACAGTCCAGTTATATGACAGTCATTAATATCAAACAATGGTTACAGATAGTACTCTGTTCGATGTAGAGTTGCAAGAAGTTAAATTATACAGTTTTAGGAACTAAGTTCCATATGAAAATAAAATGGAAAATAGCAATACAAAGTCATGATTTGATTCTGAATCTTCCACGAGATTTGACACCAACTTGAATAATAAAATGGACCTAGTTAATGTTGGATAAATTCTAGAGAAAAAAAATTCCATTACAGGTAGCAGTGTATGAAATTACCTGTAACAAATATTAAAATGGAAGTCAACACTAGTTGATGTCATAACCAGATATTAATTAACAAACAAAAGCACAAATAACTAGAAGATACAACTTACCTTATCGATAGCGTGAAAGGAGAATGATCTGTCACAATAAAGACACAATTAAATCCTGTCAAATAAGTCGAAAAAGTATTTTAAGAAAACCCAGTAGAATATTTAGCCAAGGTTAAATGAAGCTAAATATATGTATATCCGAACACAGGAGGAATTGCAATGTTTCTCCATATCATTAAAGAAACTAAGTTAATAGAACGCAGACAATTAGATATTAGAAGACAGAGATATCTATGGCCAGGCGCTAACAACAGAAAATGGATATATGACAATGATAACCAATAAAGTAACCTTCAGTATATTGGAAAGGTAAAAGAAACCTCTCAAATCAAAATGCAAAGTGTAGTGGAAAATAACTTATAACATTTCAATGATTGTCAAAACTCATACCATACCTTTTCTAATTCTCGAATACTGGTTCTGTCAGACAACGAGATAGTGGGATGCACTTCATTGAGCATCCATATACGTTGCAAACTCAATGCAATTAGAAATATGACCTCTGGGATGTAAATTAAAAAAAATGCAGAACAATTATCAATGCCGAAAATGAAGTTCAAACATCCTGAAGTAGACATTACTCTAAATGAAGGCAGTATGAGAAATATACAAAAAGAAAACCTCAACAGTATACACTTCCAAACGGTGTACTAATAGTTGCCGAGAACCTGGTAGATTAGAATTAAATGGGATAGCAAGCTCCTGGATTTTAGAAATGCAGTGATCTTAGTGGACTTTAGACATTCCATAAATTACAAATTCTTTAATTTAATATTCGAAAATGAAACAACGAGCAGAGAAATGTATACTCTGCAACTAATTTCAATAACCAAAGTTTCTCAATAAAATGATGCAGCCAACTAAAAATCGGGTATAAATAAAAAGGGAATTCTGAATAAAGCAATTTATGCATCGTTAAAGCTATGAGAGCTATTATTACATGGACATAGATTAAAAGTTTAAAATTGAAATGGAGGCAACATTGTTAGTACAATCAATGCTAGCCTTAAACCCTACTGGAATGATGAACTATTTAGTATCTCCAAAGATAAATATATTCTTCCAAAAAGGGGAATCTGGCACTTACCAATTTAACGCCTCGGTGCATAATAAGTATTCCATTGGTGCTAGATGTAGATAGAAACAAGAAAGAGTTTGAATCTGAGTAAACAAGTATATAATCACAGAAAACAAGAAATAACCCAGAAATGAAAATTTTGATAGTGAAAACCCAATGACGAATAGGAAACGATATACCTGGAATTAAATTGCCGATAATGTCTGCATAAGATTGTAGAAGTCTCCATCAGGATGGAGGTTCTGCGTTCTGAACATCATACTAATGATAAAGATGAATACAGGTAACGACAGAAGGTTTTTCCCAGAGGAGAAAACAATTTCAATCAAAACGAACTCAGAAAATAAACCTTTTTCCAAAATGAAGTCCTTTATGGATCATCAAACCCTAACCCAAATTTCATCTATGTCATCCAGGTGTCAAGGATCTATGAATGGATGAGGTTTCCCGTGGCTCGAAGGTTTGACACAAAAACCATGTGACTCAGTACGTTGCCATCAATACAATCTATAACCTAACGAATTAAAACCTATATTGACTCTCGATCCCAAGTATACGATCGAGGTACCAACACTCTTAAACAATTAATAAAGTACTAGATCGAAAAGCTAGTTGGACGGGATTTCTAACTCCCATAATTATTGACAATATTTCTTGAAATTTGAATCAAAATCCCCATGGTACAAGGCGCAAATGCATAGGGAGGAATGAATCAGCATTACACCATGTTGACAGCCACATTGATACATATAATGTACATGAGTTTTGAAGAGGTTGCGTTAGTTTAATAGCGGAAAGAATCACATAATACAGGTATGAGAATGTCATGTGTGAATATAGTAGTTCTAAAGCCAAAAGTGGTTGATGTATATCCGTATATAGGCCTTGAAGAAAAAGTATAGCGAACCTAAAAGTTAAATACAAATTCCTAATGATAGTTCAAAATATTCTTGTATATCAAGCAGAATTAATATACAAGAATAGGGTTGGTGAAAATAATTGTAAATATCATATAGATATTAATACAACTAAAAAGGTGAGTAACCATGTATGTGAAGTGAGTCAACATGATTATAGGGGTGTCATAAGATATATTCCCAATTCATTTATATATATGTATGATGTTAGAAATGTAAGAGATAGCCAACTATTGACTAATGTCAATTAATTAATATAGGCAATGTGATTAAGGGTTGGAAAATATAGTGTATATGTGAAAGAGGAATAGAATGTTCATACAAAGAAATGAAAAACTTATTAACGAAGAAAGTCAAGTCTGTATTAAGAGAAAAGCGTAAGTTGACATACTGAAAAAGTGAGACATTGTTATAAATTATAAATAACAAACAGTGGCATAATAAATTGTAAGTAACAAAAATTCGTCAAATTACGATGAATGGTAGATTAACTATAAAATGTAATTATGGAGATACCAATAGTTAGGAAAAAAAAAATTAGATATAGGAGGTGTTACAAATGCTATTAGAGCTCATGTTAAAACACTGGCTAAAAAAAAAATTGTTTGCCCACACCAGAAAATTTATGTTACTGTAAATTTTTGTTAAAGTTAAATTTTATTAATGTTTAATTTTATGTACAGTGAAACAGTGTTGAAGTATACATCTACGAACCATGAGTGAAGGGGATGAGTTGTATGTGGATCTAGGTGGTGGAGAAATTCTAGTAGATCCAAATGCTCCATTGATGGCTATGTTGCATCGAATACAAACAGAACTGATGCAACTAAAATACCAAAATGAAAGACTATCTTTAGCTAGTGAGGAGCAAGACAGATTAATAAGAGAATTGACCTCCTGGAACAGTCAGAAAGGTGAAGGTTCTGGAAGAAAGAGGAAAGGAACTGTAAATCATTCAGAAGATTCTGAGGAAGATGATGCCTCTAGAGAGCAGTTTAGGAGGTATAAGGAATTACAGGGTGGATTCTGGGAAATTAAGTCTCCCTCTTATGATGGAGAGAAGAAGGAAGATGTTGAAGCTTTGCTTTTGAATATGATAAAGTAATTTCAGGTTTACAAATATGAACGTAATCTAAGAGCCAGGCTGACTATCTATTAGTTGCAAGGGAAGGCTACCTTGTGGTGACAAGAAACCAAGATGGTTCATGTCATAGATGAGAAAACCGTTACTTGGGAGGATTTGCAATTAATCAAATTCAAAAATAGATACCTAAATGAATGTTACTATGATGATAAAGAAAAATATTTTCATGAACTTAGATTGGGACAACTTACTATTGATGAATTTGTAACCAAATTCACCAATATTCTACTCTATGTACCTTATATAAAGGAGAAGAAGGAAAAGGTACAACGTTTCTTAACATGTCTACCTACTATATACAAGGAAAAGATAGATTTTGATAATCCCAAGACCATGGATGAAGTGGTGCGCAAGGCAAGACTTTGTTACCAGCAATTCAAAGGAAAAAATGAACAAGAAAAGAATTGGAAAAACAAACAGAAGGGAATGTTAAAATTAGGGAACTGCTAAAGTGCTGGGGTTGTGGAGAACCTCAGTTACTGAGGGACTGTCCACACAGAAACATTTAGACCATACAAGTACTGAGAGAAGCAACGACTATAAATGATGTGGCAGGAAACATCCCCAAAATCAGTGTTGCTCTCCAAGATCGTCAAGCAAAACACCAGTCCACTATGGTTGAAGTAGAAGGTATGATTACTGACCAACCTATTTCTGTTTTAATAGACACAGATGCTTCTTTAAGTTATATAAGTCCTCAAATGGTACAAAAATGTAACTTAAAGTTAGAAAAATTTCAGCAGTCATGGTTAGTTCAGTTAGCCACTAGTACAAAAAGGAAAGTGACTCATAAGTTACCCCAGACAACCATAAATCTGAATGGATAACCAACTGAACTGAATCTGAATATTCTACCTTTAGGATATTATGATGTATTGGTAGGAATGGACCAGTTAGGGAAACATAAAGCCATGTTAAACTTCTTAGATAAAACAATACAATGCATAAATGAGGAGGGAAAACTAGTAATAGTGAAAGCCAAACCTAAAACCATATATGTGAGACAAATTTCAACACTTCAATTGAAAATAATTGCTAGAAAGGGCTGCCAAGTTTATTCTGTGCATGTAGAAGAATTGGGACAAAAATCAAAGAGAATCCTTTAGAAACATTACATGTTATCAGAGAATTCAAGGATGTGTTTCCAGATGAAATTCCTCATCTTCCCCCTAGGAGAGAAATTGATTTTTCAATTGACTTAGTACCGGGAGCAACACTAGTGTCTGGATCTCCTTATAGAATGAGTACTCAAGAGTTGATGGATTTGAAGATGCAGCTACAGGAGTTTTTGGATAGAGGTTACACTAGACCAAGTGTGTCCCCATGGGGAGCACTAGTGCAGTTTGTGAAAAAGAAAGACGATACTTTGAGAATGTGTATAAACTATCGTCAATTGAATAAACTGACAGTCAAGAATAGATATCCTTTACCTAGGATAGATGATCTCTTTGACCAAGTTAGAGGAGAAACAATATTTTCGAAAATTGACCTAAGGACAGGTTACCATCAATTAAGAATTAAAGATGAAGACATAAGTAAAATTGCATTTAGAACCATGTATTGACACTATGAGTTTGTGGTCCTAACTTTTGGGTTGACTAATGCACCTGCTACTTTTATGTGCTTGATGAAAAATGTCTTAAATAAATATTTGGACAAATTTGTACTAGTATTTATTGATGACATTCTGATTTATTCTAAGAATGAAGCTGAGCATAAATAAGACCTTAGAATTGTTTTGAAAACACTCAGAGAAAACAAGTTGTATGCTAAGTGTACCACATATCCAAAGCATTTATTAAAACTTCTCGGCCTCTACATCGGGCTCTCACTTTGACATCAAACGTGAGACTACTGATGCGACCTCAATAGTTCCTAATGTCACGAGTAACAACAACGATAAAGATGAACATCCTTTGTAAATTTCTCGATATAAATAAGAATTTCTATCATATAAGTCTAGTTGACGTCAAAACGAAATATATATTGCGTGAAACTATGATGGTCTTAGTTCACCTGCCACTTTCATTCTAATGTTAAATTTCAAAGTTTACATATTGACTGGAAATAATGTAACTGTGAAGGAATTGATTTTCATGGCAAAATTCAATAACAACAATGTCTTCCTCGGGTGTCAAACTAATTTTTGAGTACCCATCATATCTTCTCTGGAACTTCGGCCACTCGAGGATATCATATATTGTCCATCTTGAGGGAATGTACTGTTTTAACACAGATCACTTTGGCTATAAATTTTCAATGCATAACAATTGAAAGTATGGACAACAAGTAGCGATGACTTCAATTCCTTCTAGCTCTAATAACAATTGAAGGATACAGAGTAATCAACTAAAAAACACAATAACAATAGACAGCTAAGCATAACATAGAAACGACAAAGCCTAAGAAGAGTTACAACTCATAAAGCATCGATAATAATATGTAGTTTATAGAATAATGAAATAACAAAGCAGCTTAAACTGCATTAAAACTCCTACCATACATCAAGACTGTGCATCATATCAGTTATACGAAGATTAAGTCGGTTACATATATTAAAAAAATCATTTTTGCCTCTTCGAGTTCTAATGAATCAAGGTGGTGCTGCCTCTTTGAAACTCAACAAGACATGGAAGTGGCACCTCTTAGATTATGAGTAGGTCATGGCGGTGATGGTGCGCAGTGAGGCATCCTGTCAGTGAGTTGGTGAATTGATAGGCGTAAATAATTTCAACACCACTTTGGTAAAATCGGTGCCCACACTCTGTTTCTTCAAGACTTTAATGGATTTATCCACATTCCAGGTTAGTGCCATAACAAGTTAACTCAACCATTAGAAGCTTAGATTCTACCATAGTTGATAATTATTTGGAGTCTTTCTTGATTCCTAGCTGTAATTTTTATATCAGGGTTTCAAACTATGTTTCATTGAAAGTATAGAGAAACTGTAATCGGCCTCACCCTAAAAAATCTCTTTGTGGGTCATAAGGGTTGAATTGGACAAACAAAGGAGATTGATGTCAACAATTAATGATACAATAAAGGACCCCTCCTGAAATTCAACTAAACACCACGGGAGAAACCATTTTTGTGTGGAGATATGTGAGGAGAAGCCAATTTTGTGTGGAGATGTTTCAGGGAATAGAGATACATCTCAGGAAAAATGTGAGTGGAAATTAAAAATAGAAAATGGGACGCTAACGCTCGTTGGAAAATCCACAAAAATGTGTTTTCCATTTGTGGGTTTATCTCCACTAATCCCCATAATCTACAAAACTAGACGATGGATAATCTTGAGAACCCTTTAAAAATCAAACTAAGGCGGGAATGACTCTCCTAAAGGTTCTTCATGTGAGCACCTTTTAACACATAGGCAACATTCTTTCGTTCATCCAACCATCCTATGGTGTATGGATGGCGGGGTATGCATGGTAGCTTTTCTACCGCTGTCTCTCTTTGTTTCTCTGCTGTAAAAAAGACAATTGAGTTCCTTTACCACATCTGCGAGTGGAAGAGGCAGGTGCTCACCCTTCTGAGGCTCCTCTGCATGGACCTGATTTATACCAATAAATTCATAAGACCCATAGAGATGTATTATTCTAGGCAATCCTCATATCAAATACAATTATTTCATGGTATTTATGGGTGTCTGTGGGCATGCAAGTGGTTGCATGAGCGCTTTTGGGTCCACAATGCAATGATTACCACAAGTTCAAGGAATTATGAATGTGGGTTTATGAACCCATGAAAAATTATTTGGATCCCCTCCCATCTTGTAGTTTCTATATCTAGAAGTGAAGAACTGCCTAAGCAGTACTATCTATAAAATAATGACGACACTCCCATTTCTACAACCATCACACCTTTCCCAATCCCTTACTTCTGACAAGTTGTCAATTTCCATTCTCATAATGTATTGGCGTCCTAGGTAGGGTAGTGAAACTAGATACTATAACCATAAAAATGGGAAGGGAAGTTTGGAAATGTGTACATGTATTATGAACCATTACACATTATTCAAACCCCATTCCAGTAAGCCCCTATTTTTTCATATAAGGATAAATGAAATGCTAAGAAACTTGAAGCATATAACCGAGTTTGAGTCTTCAGTCTAGCGAATAGAGCTCAATCAAAAGAGAAAGGATGAGCCAAACTAGACTATGTATGGTTGTGCTTGCCTGAGTGCGATGAAGCAAGTGGCCGCAGAGGACAGTTTTGAATGCCTCCCCAAATTAATAAAAGAGAGCGAATACTAGAAGATCTTACCTCATTGTCACTTAGGATTCGATAGGTGTCATATTTTACAAATACATTATTTAATTTAAGATTATTTATCTTGTTTCATAAGAATATTTGATTAATATTAATTCAGATTTATTGGATGAATTTTATTTTTATATTTTATATAAAAAAAATGTGTATTTTCACATTTAAGAAGCTATTCATTTTCAACAACACGATCAGAAGCTTGGAAATAATTATTACATTAAAGTGAATTATTACATGGATTGTGTCATTTGTGAAAATATTTCAACTATTTCCTTTAATCATCCAAAGTCAACCAATTAACAAATTTATTAAAAATATATGAATTTATTTTAAGATAAAATTATTTATATAATTTAAACTATAATTAATAATAAGAATAATAATTATATATATTTATTTCAATATTATAAATATTATTAATAATTATATTTTCATTATTAATATTATATATTTTATTATTATTTAATAATTTTATGTTAAATAACTTATTATGTAAAAATCAATTCATTTTAATTAAAATATGATGTAAAATATAAATATTTTTTATCCGAGCAAGTGCCCCTCATGATAGTGCATGTAGCGCTAGTTTACTTTTATCCATATCCATACCCTAAATCAAATCCTTCAGGTGGTGGGTGAGTAATATTAAATATTTTATTAAAATATAAATAATTTATTTCTAATTATTCATAATATTTATATATTATTTTAATTTCATGTTTATTAAATAATTATTTTACAAGTGAATAAAGAGTATCATGTGATACTAAAGTACTTACTAATTTATTCCATAAAATAAATGGTGGACATATTAGGAGTAATTATTATGGAGTGGGCTAATCATTCGACTGAATGCCTTTTCGGTTTTGCGCCCCTGCTGACCGGTGAAAATCTTCATGCGAACACATCCCCTCCGTCGCAAAGGGACGTTAACATCCGTTAACGTGGGTAGTGAGCTGTCCCTGTTTGGGTGCTCTGTCCTCGTTTACCAGTCTCGTGTACGCAACCACATGAGGCACCCCAGACGAGCCAACTACCATGCGCAGCCAGTTGAGGGTCGAAGTGACAGTATTCTGATCGTCATTTCAAATTTGAATCTACCTCCATAAATGGGAGTAATGGCTACCTATCTACCACGACTATGTTTTTACCGCCCAAAACTGTCCACTCAACAATTTGAATTTGTTGGGTGGACATGTCCTTATTCATTACATCGATTTCTCCTTTCCTCATTCCGTCGAGTGGATTTTGATTCATTTCATCGAGAGCACTTCATTCCTACATTCCGTCAAGTAAGTCTGCTTTCTGTCTTTGTCATGAGGGCCCTCTAGCAGCTGGACGAGAAACATTCGAGTAGCAGAGCTGAGAGTGGAGGGGATTAATTTCTGTTTTTATATGGTGTCGGTGTGAGATTAACCTTTGAGAGCTGGAGAATTTCCTAAACAAGAGCATAGGTTATTACTGGGTCATTGGATAGCTTAAGAAAAATGGCCAAAACAATGTCCATTCCTCTTTTTATTTGAGGTAAGAAAATTCTCCATATATCAGCAACAATTGCGATATCTAATTCTTTGCTTTTCATTTTACTGACATTAATTGTTTATAGAATTTTTGCGTTGATGTAATTGGTTTGTTTATTGATTTCCTGTTTCCAGTTTTTCTTCCACTCTATAGAGAACTTGCATAGCACCGCCTGCAGAGGGTGGAATAATATTTGGACAGGGTACACACTCCACAGTGTAGCTACTTCCCACTTCTTTTATTTCTTTAAATTAACAAAATTTCAATTTGTAAGCACTTCATTTTTTATTTCTAGTTTTTAATGAGCTTCCTTTGTTTCTATCTGCTTCCAATTTTAGGGACCAATTTAACTAGGGAGTAAGCTAACCATTTGTGGATAAGGAGAAGTAGCAGGAGCAATATGAAAGGTAAGTAAATTTTCCATTTACTGTGTTTTTCCTTTTTATATAATGCAAATTTAAAAATTGTCATGGCGACAACTCACTGTTGCTGCTACTGCAACAACAAGTTTCCACCACTGCAAATTTTAATTTTGAGCCGTGGCAGCAAATCACTGTTGCAGTAGTGGCAACTAGTTGTTGCAGTAGCGGTAATAACGAGTTGAAACCACTGTAACAATGTATTTCCGCAACTAGGAAAAAATAATTTTTTATTTATATTAACAAAATTGCAATTTGTAAGCACTTCATTTTTTATTTATTTTGTAGAGAGAGTGGCAACTCGTTGTTGCAGTAACGGAAACAATGAGTTGCAACCACTGCAAATTTCAATTTTGAGTAGTGGTGGCAACTAGTTGTTGCAGTAGGGGAAACTCGTTGTTGTAGTAGCGACAACTTAATGATGCAGTACCGACAACAGCGAGTTGCCGCCAATATAAAAATGTATTGTTGCAGCTACTCAAAAATAAATTTTTATTTATATTAACAAAATTGAAATTTGTAAGAACTTTATTTTTTATTTATTTTGTAGAGAGAGTGGCAACTCGTTGCTGCAGTAGCGGCAACAACGATTTTCCGTCACTGTAAATTTTAATTTTTACAAGTGGTGGCAACTCGCTGTTGCAGTGGCGACAACTCACTATTGCAGTGGTGGAAACTAGTTGTTGCAACAGTGGTAACAAAGAGTTGGCGCTACTACAACAACGAGTTTCTGCTACTGCAACAGAGTTGCTGCTACTGTAGCAACGAGTTTCTGCTACTACAAAAGAGTTTCTGCTACTGCATTTTAACATTTCAACAATATTTCATTAAATTATTTTCTTTTTTTTGCAGATGGTTGCAAACTGGGTCCTGGCAATCAAAATATGGTGCCACCCAAACCCAGGGCATGCACGGACAAGGTTCATGCTCATAATGAAGCCCTTATCTAGGTATACCAAAACAGTAGAGAATTACCTCGCATTAATACAAACAAAAAAGCATACTACCATGCTTTGATTGATGACCTCACAATTGCACAGAGTTATGGTGTAAGTGAAATTGTCACTTACACAAACTCCGAATTAATCACCATCCAAATCAATGATACCTACCATGTCATAAGACCTAACCTGAAACCCCTTCACCAGCAAGCAAGAACCATTGCTACACAGTTCCACCGTTTTGAGATTATTTACAAATCCGATGTCCAAAGCGTGTGTGATTTGATACTCATTGAAGGAGAATCCAATGGACATGGATGTGGAAAATTTGTGGAGCCAACGTGTGCTCCACCAATTATTATTGATAGACATCGATATAGATGGCCTCTTAATGGATGGATTGTTTTTCTAATTGGTATTGGGGTTTTTATGGGGGGAGTCATATTATTGCGTTCATATTTCTTGAGATAGATTGGAGGAACGTGATGTCCATAATTTTTTATGTATTTATTTATATGAGGTGTTTTTTATAGATGGCCTCACTCTATTTTTTGGTGTTATATCTAAAAACATGTATGTAGAAAATGTATTTTTCAGTAATACTATTAATGGAATTACATTTTTATTATAGTTTAGTTATGTCGTTAGATTATGTAATGGATGCTTTTCTTATGGCTTTTATTTTGGAAGTGAGACTCCAATGTCATTCAATTGTGCTCGCACATGTACAGAAGCGTTGTCATGTATTTACTATATTTGAAAAAATGTTCTCATGTATTTATCTGTAACACCTCCCATTTCGATTTTTTTTTCGTCTACTTATATTAATATCTCTAACTTACTATTATGGTTAGACTACCATTCGTCACATTCCGACGTATTTCTATTACTAACAATTTACTATGTCATTGTTTACTCATTTATGGTTTATGAAAGTCTTTCAAATTTCTACGGGGTCAGCTACGATTTTCTTTTAATATAGGATTCTCTTTCCTCATTCAATATAGAAATGGTATATTAATAAGTCTTCCAATTCTCACTTATTATTATAATATTCCTTTTTAACTTATCCACTAACTTTCTAATACTTATTCACCTTACATATGTTCCACTGAATTGCTCGGAAATAGTCATTAGGTTACGTTTTATTTACCCTCTCACAATTATAAAGATTTGACAATACCTTTGAACATATATTTTTAAAACATCCAATTCTATTTGATTACCCCCTATAGGTATTTAATCACCCATTCAGTTTGTATTACTATCTACATGATATTTACAAACCACACTTGAATTTACAAGTTCCTTGTACATTCACCCTACTTTAATTTCAATAGGTATTAGTTATTAGGAAATATGTTGTTACTATCATGCTCATATTAATACCATTTTGGACTTATTTATATGTATAAGTTGATAACAATCATGGTATACTTTAAAACACTATTGTCAAAACTTTACATTCTAACTTGGGGTAAATTTCTTAATTGATAACTTGTCATAAGATTTTTATAATACCTCCATATGTAATGAAGTCTTATGACATATGATCCACATTACACATTCGATTAACCCTTCAACTAAGGATTGAACCAATACTAAATATCTTCGTTGACCTCAACTTAATTATGTAATCCAACAACGCGGGATTACCATGCCAATAGGGATCATTTAGTAATTAGGTGTCAACATTGTTTTTGATAAAAGATATTAGTTCGATTTGGGTCGTTTTTCTAGTGGTTCTGATCATTAATTAACTTATCATAATTTATGAAATCTCTCACTTTCGAAGTTTCATACTCCCATCCGTCACATTCATTTGTTCTTGTTGTATCACCTGGGATATGAAATAACTCTACTGCGATGGTTTGGGTTTTGTGCGTATTAACTCTTGACGTACTACATCACATGGGATTTTACATAACCCGTTGATCCACGGGAATGTCCAACCCACTCCCGATGGATGGCACTTGGATGGTTCAGATCCACTTAAGATTAGGGTTTTATGGCTTCATAAAAACTTACGATTTCCATGGAGGTTCTATTTCATTTGTCATTTTCGTTGCAATGTATTTTAGTCTGCGTAAGTCTATTCCTGGTTGTTTATGTTTCTTCTCCGTGATTTCATTTGACCTATCGTGAGCAGAGAAATTTCGTTGGCATGAAGAGATGTTCCATGGTTACACACCACAACTACATTCCTCAGATTCACAGGTAGGAGGTTTGTGCATTTTTACGATATTTTCATTTAGCCACAGTTATGGATTGGCTTGTAATTTCTAGTTGTAATTTCAGAGTGTGACCTCTTATAAATTTTGTGTTCCTATCAAAATGATATGGCGTATACCCATTTAGTTCTAAGTAATATTTTTGTTTATTACTACAACGTCCAGTTTAGCTCTGCGGTTTTCCCATACGTTTAACATCGTTTTTGTAATTCCCTGTTCTGTCCATTTCTATAATTTTGCAATTGAGTAACTGTCAAAGTCATATCCTATTTTGGCATTGAAACAACTATATTTAGAATTCTTACTTCGCGGTATTTTCATTTCGTTTCCTTTGTCTAGCTCGTACCACAATCTCGAGGTCTTGCTATCTTACGGCTTCTTAACCCAGTTCAGAAATGATGTTATTAAGTTTAGAGAGGTATTACCATTTTTTATTAATAATAATACCATTTTTCCAAAATGCAGATGGAGTTTTGGATAGCCTGCATTTTTCCAAAAATGTAGATGGAGTTCTGGACAACCTGCGTTTTGTGGGATGAGGAATTTTCTCTGGGTAATATTATTAAACTTGAAATCTCCAATTTACACATCAATATCTACAGTTGTAAATACTGAAGTCTCAGAATTTGGTTTGAAAATTTTAAATATTTCATGAAATTCGTCACCCTAATGTTTTTCTAATCTTTAAAAATCAGTTAGGGTTTCTTGTCAATTTTCTGCGTTTATGCATCACAGAGATGGTATCTCGGCAGTTTCATTTGGAATAAATATAATTTATATTTTGACTCTACTATTTCTCCCCATGCCCCTCATTACATCGTTTATATACTTACAGATGTATATGGCTAAAACCCTCGTGTTCTCTTTCCGTTTTGAATCATTTAAATGTTATTTCAATTTATTGTACCGGAACAACAATTTTTCCAGTTTATAATAAATACACTTCTGGATAATTTTGGCACGGATATTGCTTCTGTCACATTAATTTATGAAACCGTCCCTTGAATTTTTGTATTCATTACTCGTATTAATTTATCTTCTTTTTTCTGAATGCAGAGAACAGCGTGGATCTTAGACTTCCTCAAGTATTACGTTTTTACTTTCTTCAGTTCTCGCACTGCTATTTTATTTCAACTTTTTTCAAGATTAATTCTCCAACTCTAACCTTCGCTTTTGTCCTTTGCAGGTGTGACTATATGTCAACTGTATCTGGAACTAACATTCATTCAAGTTTTTTCTATTTTATTCTCAACACATAAACTATTGGTATATAGGTTGGTCAGATGGTTGCTGGATTTTCATATGCACTATGCATAATTTTTCCGAGAAACATTTCTATTTTAATTTAAGGGACAGATTTCCTTCTGTATAACTTTTGTTACAACCATTTCTTATTTAAACTGCACAGCTTTTATTTATGGACTGGAACATCTATAAGGATGTAATTACCTGAATGATCACTTATAGATGTTTAATTATTTATTTCATATAATATCGTAAGTTCAGAATTGCAATTTTATTTCATATAAAATTTCCCTTTTCAGTTATAAGAAATAAATACATTTTTACTACGTGTATATGTATAATTCTGTCTAGAATCTGTATTTCATGGTTTATCCTTCTACAGTGTTCTACAGTACATAAACTCTCTTAATTATAATGTTATTTCATCTATCAATTCCTACATGTATACTATAGTATAGAAATTAATGAACTATGTTTTACTTGTATTTATTCATCATGCATAGCTAGTTCTATTTATATTTTCTTTCAGAATAAAATATATAGTTTGCTAACATAACATTAAAGTATATTCATTAACTATACACAAGTTTCCTATGAGGTACCTAGCCTCAGATCTAAACCTGATATTGGGTTTAGAAATTCTGAGAGTTGGTCCTCTATAGAGTTATTTCTGTACAACCATACAGAGCAGACTATTTCATTATAGTCAAATATGTTCAATGTATAGACGTCCATAATTAGTTACTAACTCATCTAACTTCCACAGCATAAGCGCATATTCAGATACAGAGTTTCATATCGACATAAATACTTTAATTTCTCAGTAACTCATAATATACCAAAGTATAATTTAAATAAATCAGTTTAACTGTGTATACCACTTAAGGTAGACTAGGTGCTTCCCAACCTTAGAGTTCTTTCTCGACACCTCACCCCTGAGAAGAGATCATTTCCTTCAGTGATAGAAAACCCTCTGTCTATCCTAAATCATCTTATTTAAGCTTTCTTTCCCCCAGTCTGTTTCCCTTAACTGCATCCAGTTAATTCAAGATGTTGCTTTCTTGTGTGCCTAGGCTTTCTCTTTGTTTCATCTACAAAGTTACTTTTTAAGATAGCTTTTCTGCTTTATAGATTTATTCCACCTCTTCCCAGTAATTTCCTCTTTACTGGAGAAAATTTTTAGATTTTTATCTCTAATCTAAATTTATAAGTATTTAATTTATTTCTTCCAAGGATTTTTTGGAAGTCTAGGAAATTCTTACAACATTATCCATCTTCATGGATTTGGTTTCCAGATCTCTTACCATAATCTAGTCTTTGCACATAAATTTCCATTTTATTTTATTAACTTGAAATAATAGAATAAACCCACACAATTGTTTTTCAATTTGGGTCCACTGTACCCTTTTGGACTTGTTCAAATGTTTAATAAAAGCATAGAAACTCGGGATATTACATATTCCCCCTCTAAAACAAAACACTGTCCTCGGTGTTGTGAAGACAAAAAAATAAAACTCATTATTCAAACAGTGATGGGTATTTTTCCATCATATCTTCCTTTCATTCCCAAGTAGGCTCTTCGGGTGCAAAGGTCCTCTGGTGCACTTTCAACCTGGCCACGGTTCTGTTCTGGAGCTCAATTTCTTCCCATGCCAAGATTTGAAGTGGCTTTGGAAGGAATTACCACTCTTTTTCCACCTGTATCACATTCCAATCAATAATATGAGTAGGATCATGCACATATTTTTTTTAATAATGAAACATGAAATACATTGTGAAGCTTAGTGTGGCTAGGTAAAGCCAAATTATATGCAACTGGTCCAACTCTTTCCAGAACTTCAAAAGGTCCACAGTAACGTGGAGCTAGTTTTTCACAGCTACCCGTGTGTAAAGTACTCTTTTTAGGCTGAATCCTTAGGTAAAAATGATCACCCACACTGAATTCTCTGTGAATTCTCTTTTTGTTTGCATAAATTTTCTTCCTGTCTTGTTTTGTTTTCATATTTTGCTGAATTTTCCTTACAATTCTTTCTATTTCTTGTAAAGCATCAGGTCCAAGTATTAACTTATCCTCTGGTTGACTCCAAATTAGAGGGGTATGACACTTTCTGCCAAAGAGTGCTTCAAAAGAGCTCATATTAATTGAAGCTTGGTAGCTATTGTTGTAGGAAAATTCTGCTAAGTGTAGAAAGTCCTCGCACTTTGTTGGTCTGTCCATAAAATACATCCTTAACCTGTCCTCTGAAATTTGGGTTTTTCTTTCAGTTTGGCCATTAGTTTGGGGATTGAAAGCAGTAATAAAATTTAATTTGGTACACATGCCCCCAAACAGACTTCTCCAAAATGCTGCAGAAAAATTTGCATCTCTGTTTGAGATGATCATATTAGGAATACCATGCAATTTTATAATCTATTTCATAAATACATTAGCTACTTGAGTTGTACCAAAGGTATATTATGCAGGTATGAAGTGTGAATCTTTAGTCAAAGTATCCACTACCACCATGATAGATTCATGTTGGTGTTTAGTCCTTGGTAAACCAATAATAAAATCCATGGAAACAGTCTCCCACTTCCATTCTGGAATGGGTAAAGGATTCAGCAATTCAGCTGGATTATGATGTTCTACCTTCACTTGTTGACATTCTATACATCTAGCCAAGTAATTTTCCATATCCGTTTTCATACCAGGCCACAACAAGTTCTTTCTTAAGGCTGAAATTAATTTCTGGCATCCGGGATGTCCCACATAGTGTTTCTTATGGTACTCATCTAGTATTTCTCTCTTTATAGAGTCCACATTGGGAATGTATAAGCTGTCCTTATAAAAAATCAATCCCCTCTTATTTTTTGTATATCCCTTCATCTCTTTTTTCAAAATTTGTTTATGAAGTTTTTCATAGTTTTGGTCTTGTTCCATCACTTCTTGTATTAATTCTTCAATATCAAAACTAGCACTACTTCCAACATTACTCACATTTTGCAAAGTATTTCTACTTAATGCATCTATAATATTGTTTTCCTTCCCCTTGATATCTTTGATCTCCATGTCAAACTCACTAAGGAAGGACAACCATCTGGCTTGCCTAACATTCAAATCAGTTTGTGTGAATAAATACTTTAAAATAATGTGATCTGTCATCAATATAAACTTTTTCACTTAAAGGTAATGTCTCCACATCTTCAAAGCATGTATTACAACAACGAGTTCTAAATCATAAACACTATGAATATGTTCATGTTTCTTGAGTTTTTTATATTCATAGGCTACAACAGAGTTTTCTTGTAGTAGAAATCCTCCTAATCCCTCTCCACAAGCATCTATGCATACTACAAATTCCTGATCTGGATCAACAATATTTAAAATAGGTGTTGTTGTAAGTTTCAGTTTTAATTGGTCAATGCTATTTTGACATTTCTCAGTCCATTCAAACTTAAATCCTTTTCTATGTAAAGATGTAATAAGGTAGGGTAAGGCTGAAAATATCTCTAAAAATATCCTATAGTATTTTGCAATTCCCATGAAGGATCTCACAGAAGACACATAAGTAGGTACAGGCCACTCCCTTATCGCTTGTATATTTTCTGGGTCTACTGGTAGTCCCTTCTCTGAAATTATATTACCCAAGTACTGAATCTTATCTTTGAAAAAATCACATTTGTTAAACATAGCCTACAACTTGTTTTCTCTGAGTGTTTGTAAAAAAATTCTAAGGTGTTTTTTATGCTCAGCTTCATTCTTAGAATAAATTAGAATGTCATCAATAAATACTATTACAAATTTGTCCAAGTACTTATTCAAGACATTGTTCATTGAACACATAAAAGTAGCAGGTGCATTAGCCAACACAAAAGGTAGGACCACAAACTCATAGTGTCCATATCTGGTTCTAAATGTAGTTTTACTTATGTCTTCATCTTTAATTCTCACGTGATGGTAGCCTGTCCTTAGATCGATTTTCGAAAAGACTGTTTCTCTTCTAACTTGGTCAAAGAGATCATCTATCCTAGGTAAAGGATATATCTTCTTGACTATTAGTTTATTCAATTGACGATAGTCTATACACATTCTGGAAGTATCGTCTTTATTTTTCACAAATAGTACTGGTGCTCCCCATGGGGTTACACTTGGTCTAATGTAACCTCTATCTAGCAAATCTTGTAGTTGCATCTTCAACTCCATCAACTTTGGGGTACTCATTCTATATGGGGCTGTAGAAACTAGTGTTGATCCTGGCACTAAGTCAATTTAGAAGTCAATTTCTCTCTTAGGGGGCAGATGAGGAATTTCATCTAGAAACACATCCTTGAACTTTTGGATGACTGGTAATTTTTTTAACAAATCATCTTCAGGTTTTTGTCCCACTTCTTCTACATGCACAAAATACACTTGAAAACATTTTCTTGCAATTTTTTTCAATTGAAGTGCTGAAATTTGTCTTACAGATATGGGTTTGGGTTTTCCTTTCACTATCACAGGTTTTCCCTCCATCATTTATACAGTGTATTGTTTTGTCTAAGCAGTTTAACATGGATTTCTGTTTTTCCAATCAATCCATTCCTACTAATACATCATAGGAACCTAAAGGTAGAATATTCAGATTCAATTCAATTTTGTACCCATTCATATTTATGGCTGTCTGAGGTAATTTATGAGTCACTTTCATTTTTTTTTCAGTAGCTAACTGAGCCAACCATGACTACTGAAATTTCTCTGCCTTTAATTTTCATTTTTCTACCATTTGAGGACTTATATAACTTAAAGATGCACCTAGATCTATTAAAATAGAAATAGGTTGTGCAACAATCATATCTTCTACTTCAACCATAGTGGACTGGTGTTCTGCTTGATGATCTTCTAGAGCAACACTAATTTTGGGGATGTTTCTTGACACATCATTTACAGTAGTTGCTTATCTCAACACCTGTATGGTCTGAATGTTTCTGTGTGGACAGTCTCTCAGTAAATGAGGTTCTCCACAACCCCAACACTTTAGAGGTTACTTCATTTTAACAGTTCCTTCTCTTTTATATTTTCCATTAATCTGTTTGGACTGTGTTTGTGATTGAGCTAGTTGATTCTCTCCAGTTTTTGTAAACTTCTTTCTTTGGTGATTTCTCCCAAAGTTCTTTAAGTATGTTGGTTTTGTTCTTTTCCCACTAGAGTCACCTTTATATTTGTTCTGCCAATTCTTTGTTGTTCATTTCTGCCGTTGAAATGTTGGTAACACAATCTTTCTTTGCGCACTAGTTCATCCATGGTCTTGGGATTATCAAACTCTATCTTATCCTTGTATATAGTAGGTAGACAATTTAAGAACCATTGTACCTTTGCCTTCTCTTCCCATATATAAGGTACATAGCGAAGCAAGTTGGTGAATTTGCTTACAAATTCATCAATAGTAAGTTGTCCCAACCTAAGCTCATGAAACTCTTTTTCTTGATCATCATAATAACGTTCATTTAGATATATATGTTTGAATTTGATTTGGAAATCCTCCCAAGTAACAGTTTTCTCATCTATGATGTGAACCATCTTGGTTTCTTCCCACCAGAAGGTAGTCTTTCCTTGCAATTGATAGATAGCAAGCCTGGCTCTCAAGCTACTTTCATATTCATAAACTGAAAGAATTTTATCATGTTTAGAAGCCAAGCCTCAGCATCTTCCTCCTTCTCTCCATCATAGGAGGGAGACTTGATTTTTCGGAATTCACCCTGTAATTCCTTTTTCCTCCTAGACTACTGTCTAGAGGTGTCATCTTCCTCAAACTCTTCTAATTAATTTATAGTTCCCCTTCTCATTTTTCCAGAACCTTCACCTTGGTGACTGTTCCGAGAGGTGAATTCTATTATGAGCCTTTCTTGCTCTTCACTGGATAAAGATAGTCTTTCATTGTGGTTTTTCAGTTGCATCATTTCTCTTTGCATTGGATGCATCATAGCCATCAATGGAGCATTTGGATCTGATGGATTTTCTCCACCACCCGAATCTACATACAACTCATCCCCTTCACTCATGGTTTGCAGCTGTATACTTCAGCACTGTTTTACTGTACATTAAATTAAACATTATTGAAAATTAAATTTAACAAAAAATTATAGCAACAGACATTTTCTGGTGTGAGCACACATTTTTTCCCTATTTTTTAACATGGGCTTTGATACCATTTGTAACACCTCCCATTTCGATTTTTTTTTCTTTTCTACTTATAGTAATATCTCTAAATTATTATTATGGTTAGACTATCATTCGTCGCATTTAAACGTATTTTTATTACTAACAATTTACTATGTCACTGTTTACTCATATACGGTTTATGATAGTCTTTCAAATTTCCACGGGGTCAGCTACGATTTCCTTTTAATATAGGATTTTCTTTCCTAATTTAGTATGGAAATGATATATTCATAAGTCTTCCATTTCTCACATATGATTATAATATTCCTTTTTAATTTATCCACTAACTTTCTAATACTCATTCAACTTACATATGTTCCACTGAATTTTCCGGCAATAGCCATTAGGTGACTTGTTATTTACCCTCTCACAATTATAAAGATATAACAATACCTTTGAACATATATTTTTAAACACAACCAATTCTATTTAATTACCCCCTATAGGTAATTACTCGCCTATTCAGTTTGTATTACTATCTACATGATATTTACAAACCACACTTAAATTTACAAGTTCCTTGTAAATTCACCTTACTTTAATTTCAATAGGTATTAGTTATTAGGAAATCTTCTCTTACTATCATGCTCATATATACCACTCAAGACTTATTTAGATGTATAAGTTGATAGAAATCATGGTAGACTTTAAAACACTATTGTCAAAACTATGCATTCTAACTTGGGGTAAATTTCTTAATTGATAACTTGTTGTAAGATTTTTATAATACCTCCATATGTAATGGAGTCTGATGACATATGATACACATTACACATTTGATTAACCCTTCAACTAAGGATTGAACCAATACTAAATATATTTTTTGACCTTAACTTAATTTTGTAATCCAACAACGTGGAATTACCATACTAATAGGGATCATTTACTAATAAGGTGTCAACATTATTTTTGATAAAATATAGCAATTCGATTTGGTTCGTTTTTCTAGAGGTTCTGATCAATAACTAACTTGTCAGAATTTATGAAATCTATCACTTTCGAAGTTTCATACTCACATCCATCACATTCATTTGTACTTGTCGTATCACCTGGGATATGAAACATCTCTACTTCAATGGTTTGGGTTTTGTGGGTATTAAATCTTGACGTAGTGCATCACATGGGATTGTACAGAACCCTTGATCCACGGGAATGTCCAACCCACTCCCAATGCATGACACTTGGACGGTTCATATCCACTTAAGATTAGGGTTTTATGGCTTCATAAAAACTTATGATTTCTATGGAGGTTCTATTTCATTCGTCATTTTCATTGCAATGTATTTTACTCTGCGTAAGTCTATTCCCGGCTATTTATGTTTCTTCTCTGTGATTTTTTTTGACCTATCATGAGAAGATCAATGATTTTGGTACGAAGAGATGTTCCAGGGTTACACACCGCGACTACATTCTTAAGATTCACATGTAAGACGTTTGTGCATTTTCACGGTATTTTCATTTAGCCACAGTTATGAACTGGCTTGTAATTTCTGGCTGTAATTTCAGAGTGTGATCTCTTATAACTCTTGTGTTCCTATCAAAACAATATGGCATATACCATTTATTTCTGAGTAATATTTTTGTTCATTACTACATCTACCAGTTTAGCTCTGCGTTTTTCCCATATGTTTAACTTCGTTTTCATAATTCCCTGCTCTGTCCATTTCTATATTTTTGCAATTGAGTAACTGTTAAAGTCGTATCCTAATTTGGCATTGAACCATTTATATTTGGAATTCTCACCTCATGGTATTTTTGTTTCGTTTCCTTTGTCTAGCTTGTATGAAAATCTCGAGGTCTTTATATCTTACAGCTTCTCAATCTAGTTTAGAAACGTTGTTATTTAAGTTTAGAGAGGTCTTATCATTTGTTATTAATAATAATAGTGTTTTTCCAAAACATAGATGAAGTTCTTGACAACCTGCATTTTTCCAAAAACGCAGATGGAGTTCTGGAGAGCCTGTGTTTTGTGCGATGGGGATCTTTCTCTAGGTAACATTATTAAACCCCAAATCTCCAATTTACCCATCAATATCTACAGTTGTAATTACTGAAGTCTCGGAATTTGGTTTGCAAATTTCGAATATGTTAATTTTGGAAAACTAGGTCCAAACTCCATGTTGTGATGCTCAAATGAAGATACCAATATTTTTACTGGGTTCCTCTTTTGGAGAGGTGCAAGATCAATCTAAAGATCATCTTGATCTGATGAGTAGAACATTTATTTTGAATTTATTTTTAATCTATTCAAAATATGTGCAGGTCGTCCTTAAGGTTTTGTGCCCCAACATATGTGTCACACACCCTCAATGATGGAAATAAATAAGGTCAATGTTGGGGGAGATTTCACTCATCTCATCCTCACACATTCTCTCTCCTCATTTGATTGGTTTGATCACTTGGATTCTCTTCTCTCTCCACATGTGGGAAATTTGGCAGCAACACTTTTCTGTTTTCGGTTAGGGTTCCTGTAGCAAAATTTGACCAGCGTTGACTTTGGTCAACGCAAGGTCAAATCATCCCGAACCTCTCCCAAAATCTAGATTTCCCTAATCCGCATTTTCTGGCACTATTTATGAGGCAAAACGTGTAAAAATTTATAAACATATGCATGTATATTACTGGAATCTCCTGCTCTAACAAATTAATCTTATGTTAAATACAAAATTCTTCCACTTAATTCTTTACATAAATTAAAGTGCCAATTGCAAAACACATATGAAGAAAAATCAATCGCACATAACAAGATGTTTTACTGGGAAAGCTTAAAGCTAAAACCCCAACTATCATATATTGTATATATCAATGGAAAATGTAACAATCTCATACATCTCATACAAAGCTCAGCTCATAGAGCTCTTAGTACAATATACAATCATCACACACTGTCATGGAGAAATTTGTATACCTATGCACCAATTTCTTGCCTCCTGACAGCCTACCTCGACTGCGTAATCCCTGTTGAAGAAGAACCCTGAATGAATTCGACCTTACCTTGCCTTGACTTCGCAATCCTCATAAGCATCTCCAATGTATGTGTAGATGCATTGAATGCATCACTATAGTCACAAATGATAGTCCATCTCACCCTTTCACCTATCTCTCCACTAGGTCTCCACTGGATCTGACATGCAAGTAGTTAACTAGTATATTTCTTCAGCTGCAAGTAAGACACTATTTGTAAATTAATAAAATAATTAAGTCACTCATCTATAACTAGTGTATGTTCAACTACAACTGGCACAACTGATTTTAACTCACTAAACTGAGTTAAACTAAATAACAACTTACATAACTACTCTTCCAACTCTGTTACAACCTGCCACAATCAGTTATAACAAAGTCCTCCATGCATGAGTCACCAACCACCCTAGGAATTATGTAATTCCTTCAGCCCATTGATGTGCCACATATTTTCACTAAAATAAAGTGCTGCAAGAGAATAAGGTACTATTTATTATCTGATTACTATTAAGGGCTAGTAATAATTGACATGCATTCTATTTTTAGATTTACGATCTATAAATAGACTTTGCCCATCTTCTAAAAATAGAAATTCATCCAAATATAGAATTTTCTCGACCATCTAGAATCAGCATCATGCTAATTTTAGAATATGCTCACCATTATAAAAATAGAAATACACCTAAAAATAGCCTGTGTGGGCCCCACCTATTTTATGTGATTATTTTTCACTAGGATCAAGGAATGATGTTTCCAGATGCCACTTTCATTGTTTCTTGTTGCAATCTTCAACAAAACATTGACTTTGATTTTTCAGCATTGACCTAGCTATTTTTGTTGTTTACATTGACCGTTGACTGACAATGTTGAATTTTGGGTTGACTTTTGAGTTGACTATTTGGCTGTCCTAGAGGGTTGTGTGGCATTGCTGGTTAGTTGACCATATTGAGATTTTTCTGGTTGAAGCATCCTTTTGACCGTCGTAACGCTCCAACACAATTATATATTTTTGGCTTGTCTTTTGTCGATCTACTGGTATGTTATATCAGCATTTTACTTTATTGTTTATGTGATTGTTGTCTGATATTGAAGAGAAAGTAAAGTTTCATCAAGCATAGAACATCTACATAAATTTACATGGTATTAGAGCTGAGGTGAAGACAAAGCCCTCATTTGTAGCAATCACCAAAGAATAGGATGGGTTCCTCAAACTATAATGGCTTCAAGGCTGATAACAAATTGACTGGGAAGGATGACTTCCATGCTTGGAAGATGACATTGGACCTTAACTTTGAAGACCAATATGTCATGGACTATGTGCAGGGTAAAATTCAAGAGCCTCCATCCACTACAACTGCTGCTGCCAAAAAAAAATACAAGAAGGGAGAAATCAAAGCAAAGTTGATGATCAGGGACTCAATTCAAAAGAGTCTAGTTGCTTACATCTCTAAGCTGGGAACATCCAAAGGGATGTATGATAAATTGGTCCACCTGTTCAAGGCCAACAATGTGAATCAAGCCCCATTCTTCAAGAATAAATTGAATAATATGAAGAAATGAAGGGATGAGTCTATTCAATCAAATGTTCTGAAGTTGACCGAGATCAGGATCAATCTACTGGCTATTGTGGAGACAATAGCTTATCGTGAAATGGTTCTCATCGCACTTGGAGGGCTCTCATCCCAATGGCATGTGTTCAAAACTACCATTCTCAATAACAATGTGATACCCGACTTTGACAAAGTACTATCGAGATGCGTACAAGAAGAGACAAGAATGAAGGAGTATGAAAATGAATGAATTGTTGTCTACACTGCTCATTCTAGAAAGAAGAACTTTGGTGGTCCAAATAACAAAGGAAGATCAGGGGCCCAAGGAAAGAAGGGAAAGTGTTACACTTGTGATAGGCTAGGTCACTATGCTAGAGAATTCCCTTTCAAGAAGGATTCTCCTAATGATGATGACAACAACAACAACTGGAGGACAAGAAATCAAAGGAACAACAGGTTCAAGGGGAAGAGGAAGGCTCACTTCAGCGGAAATGGTCAACGTTTCAAAACGTCGAGAAATTCCAGGTATGAGGAATCAAATGCTGATAAAAGAAATGAATTCATTCTTGTATCTGCCCTCTCTCTTGCATCTCCACCCGACACTATGGATATGTGGTTGATAGATAGTGGTGCCTCAAGGCACATCACTGGGTTCAAGGATGCACTTTCTGATATGGTTGAAAAGGATACTAATCTGGAAATTATCCTTGGAGATAATGCCACATATCCCATGAAAGGGGTAGGGACTGTGACCCTCCACTTGTCTCAAGCTGAAGTGCTCCGCTTGTAGGATGTACTTTATGTACCTGATTTGAAGAAGAACCTTGTGTCTATATCGGCCATGGAAGACAAAGTTTTCAATGTGGCATTCATTGATGGGAAGGTGCATATCTGGAAGAAGAGATTCAAGGAAGCTATCATGATTGGGTTTAGAGTTGATACACTCTATCAGGTTGGAGGAAGTCCACTGGGAGCACTGACACACAATACTATCTGACAAACTGATAATGGCACTAAATATGAGAAGAACGAGTTCAAGAACTTTTGCAGAGAAGCTGGCATCAAGAGGGAGACCATAACTGTTTATAATATTGAGCATAATGGCGTTGCCGAGGGAAAGAATAGAACCATTGTGGAAGCTTCTCGTGCCATGCTATGTGACCAGGGTCTACCGAATTTTCTGTGGGGAGAATCTGCGAACACTGTTGTTTTCATACAAAACCGATGCCCGAATTCCGCTCTGTACTCCAAAAATCTCGAAGAGGTTTTCTCTGGTAAGAAAACTGACGTCTCAAATTTCAGAATTTTTTGGATTTCCCATTTATTTTCATGTGCCAAAGGAGAAGAGGAGCAATATTGATGCTTCTGGAAAGAAGGGAATGTTTGTGGGCTACAACGAATCTTCGAAGGCCTATAGAGTCTATGTGCCTGGTAAAAGGGAAGTGGAGATATGCCATGATGTCACCTTTGATGAAGATGCTTCCCTGAGGAAAGTAGTCAATCTTCTGAGATCTGAGGAAGTTCATGAAGCAAGGCTTGGAAATCAAGAAGAACCGAAGGATGAGACGGTGACCAATGTTGAAGGACCGATGGACCTGATGAATCCACCTCCTTCAATAGGGAAGAGACCATCATGGCTCAGAGACACTTTCAAAGGTGTCGAGGGACATATGGCCCCAAGGGGGACATTCCATGAAAGCAAGAATCCAAATAGATACCAAAGGTATCTAGTAGCCATGAGTACTATTGTAGAATTTGAGCTAGATCTTTTGAGCAAACCATAAAGCATCAAGTCTGGAAGGATGCTATGCACGAAGAATATGAGTCCATATTGAAGAATGATTTTTGGAATGTGGTTCCAAGGCCGGAGGACAAAGTAGTTGTCACCTAGAAATGGCTCTACAAGATCAAGCATGGATTTGATGGAATTATTGAAAAGTTCAAGGCAAGGTTCATTGCCTGTGGTTTCTCTCAAAAGGGAGGCATAGACTATGATGACATATTTTCACCTGTGGCCCAATATACCACCATCCATTTTATCATAGCCCTTGCTGCTACGCAAGGATGAAGTTTTCATTAGATGGGTGTGAAGACCACATTTCTGCATGGTGCGATAAAGGAAGAGGTGTGTGTGGAGAAACCTCTGGGGTTCGAAGTCTAGGATCAGGACACCCATGTTTGTCGGTTGAAGAAATCCCTATATGGCTTGAAGCAAGCACCCAGAGCTTGGTACGAGAGGATATATAGCTACCTGATGAAGTTGGGCTTCACTCGTAGTGATGTTGATATGAACCATTACTTCAAGGTTTATAGAGAGAAGCCTCTCATTCTGGTGATGTATGTGGACGACATCTTCCTGACAGGTGTTGACCCTTTCATTCATCAGTGAAAGAGGGAGCTCACTACTGAGTTCAAGATGAAGGACCTAGGACTGATGCATTACTTTGTAGGCCTGGAGGTCCAGCAGAGACCTGGTGATATTTTCCTTTCTCAAGGAAAATACATTGTGAATCTTCTATAAAAATTTGGTATGGTGGACTGTAAGTCCGTGTTGACACCGATGGAGCTCAAATTTAACAAGTTGAGTGGTAGCATTGCTAGGCCCGTGTTAGCAAATACTACTGAGTATTGTCAACTCGTAGGGGGACTGATGTTCTTAGTAAACACCCGTCTGGGCGTATTTTGTGCAGTGAACACTTTGAGTCAACACATGGTTGATCATAACATTCATTGGTTTGGTGACAAGAAACTTTTGAGATATCTCTATGGCACGATAGACCATGGGCTGAGATACCTTACCGAGAGCATGAAACTCCTTGGATATACTAATGCTGATTAGGCTGGCAGTGTGGTGGATCGCAAGAGCACATATAGATGCTTCTTCACACATAGATTTTATTCAGGCAGGAAACGAAAGTTGGTAGCCTTGAGCACCGCTGAGACTAAATATATTGCAGCATGTATGGCCCATTGTGAGGTCAGTTGGCTGTGAAATCTCTTCAGCGAGCTGTTTGAGAATGTGCTAGATGCCATCGTTATCCTTTGTGAAAAATAGAGGGGGATTCATTTGTTAGAGAATACTGTGTTCCACAATCGATCTAAGCATAATGATGGTTGGTACCACTTTTCCTGGGATATGGTATAGCGAGGCACCATAAGGCTCGATCATATAGGAACTGATGAGCAGGTCGCGGATATTCTCCCAATTCCCTTGGGGAAGGTCATGTTCCTGACCTTCCGTGAGAATCATGGAATCATGGAATGACCCTATTCTGAGGGTCCTATTGGACGATGAGCTCTTGGAGCTCTGGGGGGGTTTGGGGATAGCTTCTCGGAGCTATAAGAAACCACAGGGTTAGGCTTGCTGAACCTTGTCGGTGTCCTTCTACCCCACTATTGTGATGATTGATTTGCTTCACCTCTCATTATCTGTGCCCCGTATGCATCCTACCCATTTGAGTTCCAGACTCATGGGAAGTACCTCTCATTTGGCCAGTGTGGGAAAAGCTAGATACTAGTAGCAAAGACTGATGGACGCATTAGAGATTTCCATACTCTCTATTTAGGATGGCACGGTCCAACCACTTGATCTGGGATCAAGTCTAGAGAGGTTTCGAACCTCCAACTGACTTCGGGTCAGTGAGAGTAACTTTGGGTCATTATATGACTCTCTTGAGTTCAAGTGAGGTTTCAGACCTTTTACTGACTTCGGGTCAGGTAAACCAACTTCAGGTTCGTATGGGACTCTTTGTGAGTCCCATAGAGGTTTCGAACCTCTGGGTTGAATTTGTTAGCCGGGAATAATGTCTTTGTGACTGCCCCACTTCTGTTCTAAAATAAAGAAGCCAGCAAAGCAAGTTACGACTAGATGATGTATGATATTTGGATTGCACAGGTGAATGGAGTTCTCCCTAGTTGAGAGGGAGTGTTAGTTTTGGACAACTAGATCCAAACTCCATGTTGTGATGCTTAGATTATGATACCAATATTTTTATTGGGTTCCTCTTTCGGAGAGGTGAAATATCGATCTAAAGATCATCTTGATCCAATGAGCAGAACATTTATTTTGAATTTATTTTTAATCTATTCAAAATATGTCCAGGTCGGCCTTAAGGTTTTGTGCCCCAGCAGATGTGTCACACACCCTCAATGATGGATATAAATAAGGTCAACGTTGGAGGAAATTTCACTCATCTCATCCTCGTACATTCTCTCTCCTCATTTGATTGGTTCGATCACTTGGAGTCTCTTCTCTCTCCACACGTGAGAAATCTGGCAGCAACACTTTTATGTTTTCGGTCATGGTTTTTACAGCAAACTTTAATGAGTGTTGACTTTCGTCAACGCAAGGTCAAATCATCCCAAAACTCTCCCAAAATCTCAATTTCCATAATCCACATTTTCTGGCACTATTTTTGAGGGAAAAATTTGACTTTGACTTTTCAGCATTGACCTAGCTATTGTTGTTGTTTGCATTGATCATTGACTGACATTGTTGACTTCTGGGTTGACATTTGAGTTGATTGTTTGGTTTTCCTAGAGGGTTCTATGACATTGCTGGTTGGCTGACGATATTGAGACTTTGCTAGTTGAAGCATCCTGTTGACCATCATAACACACAAGCACAATTATATATTTATGGCTTGTCTTCTGTCGACCTACTAGTATGTTCTATCTGCATTTTACTTTATTGTTTATGTGATTGTTGTCTGATATTGAAGAGAAATTAATGTTGCATCAAGCATAGAACATCTACATGAATTTACAGAATATTTCGTGAAATTATTCACCCTAATGTTTTTTTACTGTTTAAAAAATAGTGAGGGTTTCTTGTCAATTTTCTACGTTTACGCATCACAAAGGTTGTATCTCGGCAGTTTCGTTTGGAATAAATATAGTTTATATTTTTCCTCTGATATTTCTCACCACATCCCTCTTTACATAGTTTATATAATTTCAGGTGTATATATGTTTGAAACCCTCATGTTCCCTTTCTATTTTGAATCATTTCAATGTTATTTCGATTTATAGTACCAGAACAACAATTTTTCCAGTTTACAGTAAATACACTTCTGGAAAATTTTGGCACAGATATTGCTTCTGTCACATTTATTTATGAAACCGTCCCTTGAAATTTTGTATTCATTACTAGTATTAATTTCTCTCATATTTTTCGAATGCAGAGAACAACGTGGATATGAGACTTCCTCAGGTATTACATTTTTAGTTTCTTCAGTTCTCGCACTGCTATTTTATTTAAAAATTTTCGAAGATTAATGCTCCAACTCTAACCTTCGGTTTTTTCCTTTGATGGTATGACTATATGTCAACTGTATTTGGAACTAACATTTATTCAAGTTGTTTGTATTGTATTCTTAACACATAAACTATTGGTATATAGGTTGGTCAGATGTTTGCTGGCTTTTCATATGCATTATGCATAATTTTGCCAAGAAACATTTCTATTTTCATTTAAGGGATAGAGTTCCCTCTGTATAGCGTTTATCACAACCATCTCTTCTTTAAACTGCACAGTTTTTATTTATGGACTCGAACATCTATAAGGATGTAATTACCTGAATGATCACTTATAACTGTTAAATTATTTATTTAAATAACTATTTCAGTGCTATTAAAATGTTATCATAAGTGCATAATTGCAATGTTATTTCACATAAAATTTCCCTTTTCAATTATAAGAAAGGAATACATTTTTAATACATGTATATGTATAATTCTGTTTAGAATCTGTATTTCATGGTTTATCCTTCTATAGTGTTCTACAGTACATAAAATCTCTTAATTATAATGTTCTTTCATTTATCAATTCCTACATATATACTATAGTATAGGAATTAATGAACTATGTTGTACTTGTATTTATTCATCATGAAAATGTAGTTCTGTTTAGATTTTTTTTCAGAATAAAATATACAGTTTGCTAACATAACATTAAAGTAGATTCATTAACTATACACAAGTTTCCTATGAGGTACCTATCCTCAGATCTAAACCTAATATTGGGTTTAGACATTCTGAGAGTTAGTTCTCTACAGAGTTATGTCTATACAACCATACAGAACATAGTATTTCATTATAGTCAAATATGTTCAATGTACAGACCTCCATAATTAATTACTAATTCATCTAACTTCCACAGTATAAGCACATGTTCAGATACATAGTTTCATATTGACATAACTACTTTACTTTCTTAGTAACTCATAATATACTAAATTATAATTTAAACAAATCAATTTAACTCTGCATACCACTTAAGGTAGAATAGGTGCCTCCCAACCGTAGAGCTCTTTCTCCATAGCTCACGCCCGAGCAGAGATCCTTTCCTTCAGTGATAGACAACCCTCTATCTATCCTGAATCAGCTTATTTAAGCATTCTTTCCCCCAACCTGTTTCCCTTAACTGGTCCAGTTAATTCAGGATGTTTTTTTCCTATGTGCCTAGGCTTTCCCTTTGTTTCTTCCACAAAGGTACTTTTAAAGCTAGATTTTCTTCTTTCTAGCTTTATTCCACCTCTTCCCATTAATTTCCTCTTTATTGGGGAAAGTTTTTAGATTTTTATCTGCAATCTAAATTTAATATTTAAATTATTTCTTCCAAGGATTTTTGGAAGTGTCGGAAATTCTTACAACCTTATCCATCCTCATGGATTTGGTTTCTAGATCTTTAATCATAATCTAGTCTTTGCACATAAATTTTCATTTTATTTTATTAACTTGAAATAATAAATTAAATCCACACAATTGTTTCCATTGGGGTCCACTGTACCCTTTTGGACTTGTTCAAATGTCTGATAAAAGCATATAAACTGAGGATATTACATTATTAGTGTTTAAATTGTATTTTTAGTTCTAATTACTTTACAGGAAATTATATCACCTCACTTGGAAAACTAATTAAACATTTTTATTATAATTCAGTTCTCTAATATTTATTAGAGTTTAGTTCTGTTATTAGACTATGTGATGAATGCTTAATATATATATATGATGCAGGAGCATCATGGTTCTAAATATTTGTACATTTACTATAATCTAGGGTGTCTAATATTTCAAGGGAGTTGGTTTTCTAAAGTATTTAATTAATATAATTTTCAATTTTTTGAGTGATTTTATGTGAGACATTTAGAATAGGATTTAATTAAATATTGTGAGGCATATTTGTAAATGTTCTTGAATGTAGGAGAACATGAGAGATTTAGGATAGTTGAGATTTCAAAGGGATTGTGAATCCTATACTTAAGGAATTAGTTGATGATTTTATGGATTTGAGAGGATCCTTATGATTTAGTTGAGTAACCTATGGATATGAACTAGAATTGGTTACAGAACCTTTTGTAAAAATTTGTAAGCCTCAAAGGCATAAAGGACAATGAATGATTCTTAGATAGGGGATTTGATTGTAAGCCTACGAGCATAGTTAGATATAGAGAGAGGGATGAGAAAATGCCACTAATAAATAAAATCAGGCTGAGAGAAGGTCTCATTACTGTAATTATTTTTTTTGTAAACATAAAACTCAATTTCGAGTATATGTGGAGAGCGGAGTGTTAATAGATTACAAATTGTGTGATTGTTATTTTATGTGATGAGTGATCCGTAAAAGAAGAAATCTGATTTATGTATGATACCTTACTGATTACTTGAATTTTGATGAGTGTATAAGTCTTTCTGAGTGAAAAGGATTTACAGTGGAAGAATTGAGTAGAATCATGAGTGATTCCAGTTCTAGAGAAATTGGCTGTGAGAGAAGCTAATTGGAGAGAATGAGTGTAATTAAAATTGTTGTGCAGGTCGAAGATGAATAAATCACGAATTATGGATTGAGAACAGTGTGCAGAGGTGTTGCAGCAACCCAAATCATTCTCTGAATGATTGGATAACCAAAATAAAGCTCAAGAGAGTTTTAACACCATGGAGAAATATGGATTCCCATGAGTTCATTGAATGAACTATCGTAGGGAGTAGCGTGGAGAAGATAGAGTTGTAAAGAAGCGACAACCGAAGAAACAGAGAAATTGATTAAGGCAGAAAGCCTTTAGAAGATTTCGAAAGGAGGCAATCGGATGCTGAGGATTAAATCGAATAATTTAAGTGAGAGATGGATAGACTAGATTAAATCGCAAAGTTAAGTTTGAAAATTTTCGAAGTGGACATGTGTCAGGTAGAGGATGCAAGCGCATATCGCACATTGACGGTTTTTGTATTCATTGTTAACGACATCGCAAGGTAAATGATTTAAGTTGCAATGCGTTAAGTTGAGAAAATTGTGAAGTGGATAAGCGTCGAGCAGAGAGTTCAATCACATATCGTATATCAGAGATTTTAGAGTTTATTGTTTAAACATCACATGGTAAGTTGTTTTTATTGTGATGCGATACAAACGGGAGATGGCAGTGTGAGACAGTATAGTGGGACCGTTGGATCTAGAATAGATCAACGATGGAGCTTACATCGCAGTTCCAGAGAGATTTTGCATCGGCGTTGGGATTGTTTAGTTTTTAAAGTTATTTTTTATGGGTTGTGATATGCTAACTTATATAAGTTGCGAAGTGTGATTCATTGTGATTGGTCACGTCGTGTGTGGGCCCATAAACCAGAGGTCTGCGGGGTTTGTATAAAGTTGCAGTCATGTATGCGATAAGGTAATGTAAAGGGTGACCAATGCATAAAGGTAAAAAAATTATTATATGGTTGTATGAGTTATAAACCCTAGATCCACTTATTGTTAAGCTTCTACATGCATATGATTAAAAGATGAACGTTTAAGGTTAATGGAGGTGATGTGGGGTTAATTCCGCTAACCCTTCATATTTCGGTATTTGCAGCCTTATGGTTGCATCAATATAAAACATGCATACTTACTATTTCATTTTACAAATGATATTTTATCAATTAACATCACTTTAAACATAACCCAAAAATAAATAGCAAAATAAATAGTTCTATCAGCAAATAGAAGATTCCAAAAGATGCTACAAAACGAGACTATTTGTTCATTATAATGCCTTCAATACACCTTCACAATTCCAACTTCTATGAACTTCCATTCATTCATTATCCATGAGCCACACATGCTCCCATAATTTATACAAGCCTCTAATTTGAGTTTAATGAGCTCTAATTCTTAAAGAAGTCTCTTCATTGACAAATTATATGAGATACCCTTGGTTACAAGCCAACCAAGATAACTTATATATCATCATTATTTTTCATTTATACATACATGGTCAAATGAAAAATGAAAATGTGACATCTTGCACTATTTCAGTCCATAGATCCAACCTAATTTAAGGGGAAAAATGTATAAATATCCAATCAAAAAATCCAACTGTTGTGAATTTCTCCATCATCAACATCTACAACCATAAAGTTAACTTGACAACCATAAACTGTAACCAACACTAGCCCAAGTTAGACTATCCTCAATGCTAAAAAATATTTTCCCAAGGATGAGTGGTACATGGAAGGGATGGTATAGACCCTAATCCCTATTTAAAGAAATTTATTTGAGGATTCGGTATAATAAAACCCTAAATTATTATGTGACAACTCCTGAGCAATCTTTGAAAGTGTACAACGGTAATGAAAATCTCCCCTGACCATGACAGCAATAAACTGTCAGTGTCAAATAGGAGGCATACATTACATCAACACATGTCTGCATATGAGCACCGCCATAAACAACCTATCCCCGTTATTAATTTATTACTGTACCCATTAACCCAACCCTTCCATTGTGTCATGGTCCCACATTAAAACTTTTGCAAATAGCTAACACAACCATAACCACTATGAACTCTGGCTAAATATGGGAGGTGCAAGAGTACGCCATGAAAGTGAGGAAGAATTGTGAAAGGCATTTCCACTCGGTAAACAATTATTTTAACAGGCCGACTAGATAGATTATATTTGTAGGTTTCAGGGGTACGACAATGACATATCCCAACAATTTTCCATGCATAAGAGGGAGGGTAGATCAGAGGTAGAAGGGACAGTGGTTCATACGATAGAAGAAGATATTTTTGAAGTGTTAGGGTTACCCCAAATGGGAGAAAAGTGGTTTGCACCCCAAAAACCCCAACCTGATGTGGTGAGGAATTTCCTCAAGGCAGGTGAACAACTTATGAGGCGTGGCCTAGGATATGAGAGGAAGTCATTACCACAACCCTGGTCGGATGCTACATTCCTTGTCCAGATATTTTTCACTTGTGAAGGAAGGTATGTGGTTAGTTATTATGAGCACCTTCACTTGTTAGACCACCTTTGTAATGGTAGGCTACTTAACATGCCTTTCTTTCATGAAAAAACCCTAGACCAAATGGCTCGAGGTATGGAGAAGTCAAAGCAGCAACTCAAAATCCTTTCCCACCAATGCCTTGTTAAAATTTTGGTGGTTGTTGCGCTGCAAAGGGAAGGGAGAACTTGGGATGAACTATTTGGAAGGCCATTGCATGTTGAAGTTGCAACTCCACCACATGACCTCCAAGCTACAACTCCACCCCATGACCTCTCAGCAGCAGCTCCACCCCATGACCTCTTAGCAGGAACTCCACCCCATGAACCCCCACTCCAATTCCACCCCATGACCTCTCAGCGACAACTCCACCCGATGACCTCTTAGCGGCAACTCTATCCTATGACCCCCCAGCTGGAACTCCGGCCCTTGACCTCTCAGCGGCAACTCCACCACATGACCTCTTAGCGACAACTCCACCCCATGACCCCCCAGCTGCAACCCTTCGCCATGAACGCCTAGCTGCAACACTGCCCGATGACCTCATACCTACAACTGGGTTAATTGACCTACCACCTACAGAAATTCCCACATAACCTTTCCATATGGAAACTGAGCCGCCATGTGTTCAAACTAGGAGGGTCTCTAGGGTTTCTACTGCTAAAGCTTCACATAAAGGAGATGGCCAAGATGATGATGATGAAGTACAAAGATTGGGTAGTAAACTTATGACCAGAATATTGATAGGATATATGAAACGACCAGAAGCAGTGCCAAAAGCCAAGCATAACAAGGGAAAGAGAGGTCAATATGCTCCAGTTCCTAAAACCCTCCCCATTGTTACAGAAAAAATCCCAGAAGAGATAGCAGTAGAACGCGAGCAAGAGTATCCACAAGATGTATTAATTGAAGGGGTTATGGACCAAGGATGCATGCAACAAGGATTGATGGAAGAAGGATTAGGCCAGGTTTCCGATATAGAAGAACAAGTTGATAAGCTTCCCTCTCCTAATTCTAACTATGAATACATAGTGGGACTAGCCCAATGGTATGGATCAGATGGCCTTGTCTCAATTCAAATGTTGTATGCGAATGAAGAGGAGTACTAGCAATTGTATGGGGAAAAAGTGATGGGCCAAGAAATTGGAAAACCAGAATTGTATGGGGATGATTAGGAGGACCAATCAACTGCACAACCAGAATTGTATGGGGATGATGAGGAGGACCAACCAACTTCATGACCAGAATTGTATGGGGATGCTTAGGAGGACCAACCAAGTGCATGGCTAGAATTGTATGGGGATGATGAAGAGGACCAACCAACTAAACCACCAGAATTAACAAGGAAGTACATTGAAAAATTTATTAACTGTAAGAATCTTCCTCTATATATTTCATTGTTAAGGAAGAATATGATTCTATAGATCAAAAATAGATAACTACAGATCAAATTTAAAACCCTAACAGATGAGCTCATATAAAAAGAAACTTTTGATAGATTATATTGATTGGCCCAAGTTGCAGAGTGCATACCCATTGATGACATAGGTATTCGTTCTCTAGGGGTCCAACAAGATATACCCCTTGGAAAAAAATAGATTGATGACATTGAAGTTGTAGAGTCCATACCCATTGATGACATAGGTATTCCTTCTCCGGGGGTCCAACAAGATATACCCCTTGGAAAAAGACAAACTGATGACATTGAAGTTGCAGAGTCCATGCCAATTGATGACATAGGTATTCCTTCTCTGAGGGTCCAACAAGATATACCCCTTGGAAAAAAACAGATTGATGACATTGTTGTGCAAACAGAGGACCATACCAAATTCACAGTTTTCCATACAGAGAAATAGGAATTACATATCAAACTAAAAAACAAAATGGGTATAGACACATAGGAACAACAACTAGATATGAAACTAACAGAGGATGAGGAACCAGAGATCAAACTGACCAAAGACATTGGTGAGAAAAAATATGATGAGGAACGAAAGTTTAAGTTACAGCTATCTAAATACGCATATCCGAGACAACTAATACCTTACAGTGTGCACAAAAAATCACTTCGTGACCTTGGAAAGATATGGGAAGAATATAAAAACAAAGTTTTATGAAGACATAAAAAAATAATGAATGAGCTGGAAAGGAGGGTGACCAAGTTGGAGAAGGATAAGAAAGAACTCGAACAACTAATGGATGGTGGGCTAAGTTGCAGGGCTCCTTCAACCGATTACAACGCATCCTTGAATGAAAAATTCATAATATTTAAAAATAATTCTATCATCCAAAATATCCCTCTCAAGTTTGAAAGCAGTGATGGTTTCTTAGAGGCATATATGACAATTTGTGATCAAGATAGAGACTTTGTCTATGAACTATACTAAAATAATTTTTTGGTACCTTACAACCATGTTGCAGGGGATGTCCAATTGAGAGCCTTTGTATCGTATTTGAGAAATCAGGCTAGTTGGTTGGATGATGTGATCATTTATTTGCATAATTTTGAGAGCCTTATGTGGGTTAGAGGAGAACATACCAAACATGTGGAGGTGATAGAAGAACATAAAAAATCCATCAACTCTCTAGAAGTAGTAGAGGCTATCACCAGAAATAGGGAGAAGACCATTTCATATTGTGCACGCCATATTCAATTATTGGAACCTAAGGCACAGGCAGGATGTAAATCAAGGCGAGATAGCATGGGAAAACAACCCCGAAATAAAGATCCATTTAAATACCTCAACTTAACGAAAACCTTAACAAGGGTTGCTCAGTATATTATTTGTATGGGATAGTGTGGGAATCACTAGATAGGTCTTAGATTTTAGTATCCAATGATCTGGCTTCGAACAAGGGTATATAAAAAGAAATATACACTGACAAAAAAACAATAATCCGATTGTTGGAATGTAATTATGGAGAAATGAGGGTATCTTCATCCTGATGAAATAGGACATAGTGATCATTGTATCAAAAATCTTCATGAATTTCCCCCTTCATCCATAGATTCAGGTTCACATACTGGGCCATCATTGCTGACACATTGGCTCACCATTGCTGACACATTGTCTCACAATTGCTGACACACTGGCTCATAGTTGCTGACACACTAGCTCACAGTTGCTAACACACTAGCTCACAGTTGTTGCAACACTGGCTCACAGTTGCTACAACACTGGCTCACAGTTGCTGCAACACTGGCTCACTGTTGTTGCAACATTGGCTCACCATTGCTGCAGCACTGGCTCACCCTTGCTACAACACTGGCGCACCGTTGCTGCAACATTGTCTTACCATTACTGCAACACTGACTCATCATTGCTGCAACACTCGCTCAACATTGCTACAACACTGGCTCATTTTTTGTTGCAACATTGGCTCATCGTTGCTGACACACTGGCTCACCGTTGCAACAACTCATAGACAAAAAACGCTTTATATTTGATGTTGTAATATATATTTCTCTCTAGTTTCTTTTGTTAGTTATAAAAAAACTAGTAAAATTAAGTTTAACATGTTTAGTTACAATTTCATTGCAGTTCCTCTAATAATTTTATTACATTTCCATTGTTTTTATTCGAATTTTGGACACCAATATATGCAACTATGCAAGTATGCAAAACCACTTGAAAGCTATCTTCCATGAATTAAAAAACAATCAATGTATTGAAAGACTGAGTGTAAATGCATGGAGTTATTTAATCATCTTAAAGGACAATTCCATCAAATTAGAGAAAACTCCAACCATATCGTCACCAGCTATCAAACATACATGGACATAGTAAAAAAGGCATTAATACATCAAATACAGCTAATACATGAATAAATATTAAAATTAAATTGAAAACAAAATCGTGCACAAGAAACCTGGAAAATCATTCATTTTTGGTGCGAGGGTGACCTCGCTTGTTGAGTTGTTCAAATGGAAACGGTTCATCTTCATCTGCCAGGATATTCAAGTCAATTTCAAATCTTGCATTTTGTTGCCTTGATTTTCTTCTCTTTTTGGGGCTTAGGAAACTCTTCTTCCTCTTCAAAGACAACTCAAAAGCACCCAATCCACACATGAATTCATAATCTACAATATGAATATTGTTGGCATCATCCAACAATTTTTTAACTAAAGCAATCAATTTTTCAATATTGGTCAAAGTAGCAGGAGGGTTGTTTCGAACCAGGTCTAAGTAGCGAAATAATTCCTCCTTGACTATCCATGGCAGTTGTGTTTACATCTTCAGGCAGATCAGATTGCCTCTATATTTATCTCAGGAGGGTCATTGTATGACTCAATTGTGCTTTGAGGATTTTGTAATTGGTTTGAAGCCATTGAACCGGAACACAACCAACCCACCTTTATGGTATGCTTGCATATGTTTCCACACATAGAACATGGGAAATCACAAGTTATGAAATTTGTATGATGACAAGTGACAAGATATTTCTTATTAACTGTAAATTGACTCCTCACCCAGAAAGATTGAGATATTTGCGAATGAGGGCTGCAATCACTATTTGGAATTCTTTTTTCTTTTTCCATCGATGATTCCAACTATTTCTCTTTCTTGTAATTATTTAAAAATGCTTCCTTTTTTAGAATTTCCCTAAATCGATAACAGGGTTCAACATTTGTTATAAGAACATATGTCAACCAATCCATCCTATAAGAACATTTATTTCTTCTATAATATAGAAATTTTTGCTTTATGTAACAGTGATATGATTCCACAAAATTGTTTGTCTCCTGATTTGCATGGGGAAAATGCTAACAAACTTTGACCCACATTCCTAATTGCATAAAATTTGGGTTAATGAAGATATTTCATCTATATTTCAAAAAAAGAGAAATGTAACTTAAGAGTTTTTCAACTTACAAATCTTGTCACTAGCAACCCAATTCTTGTGGAAATAGTCTGGGAACTTTTCCTCATTAGCAAATTTTTTGAAGAAAGCATTAATTGCATTGCTCACTTCAACATTGGAACAATAATTCATAATTAAACCCAAATCAATAAAAATTTCTTTTGCTATTTCTCGATTACTGGCCAATCGATTCATATTTTTTATCCATGCTCAACGTACATGCCAAACATACAAGATAACATTGCACATTGTGATTCTCCTGCCACATTCAATTCATTTCAAGCATGTTATTTTTGTAATAAATACAAGTTGTACTGTAAAATAAGCATATTTAAGTTACCTTAACGCACCGATTTCAGCCAATGCATCATCAACCATGAAAGAATTAACTTTCCAACTATGATAAACTTGGTGACACCTGTGCATGAGTTGCTCCAACCATCGATAAATATTCTGTGATGTATTACATGATGCCACCACCCATGCAACTGGCACCCCACTTTGTTGGTGATCAAACATGATGAGTGTGTACAATTGATACTATCACATTCAAAATACATATATCATCAACTTCCATAGCTTCACCATGGTCTCCAACATCCACTTCATCTGAATTCCAAATATAAAAGGGACATCTCCACCATTGGGATTTTGATAAAAGAAAAAATCATTTGGGTCTTTCCTATACCTAAGGTTCACACTCATTTCATATTTCTTATGAAACTGATAATTTCCTTTCATTAGATGATTATATATGTTAACAACATATTTCCTACAAAAAAATAAATCCGTATCTCGAGTTGCAGCATCCATGTCAATATATTTTTTAAAATGCATTTTGCAAATAGAGTCAACTCGCACATCCAAGAAGAAACAACTCTCTACATAGGAAACCATGTCCCTTGATAACTTTTTTTGAGGCAACACCCTAGCAGGACCTGAGGTGTCATTTTGGCCATGACAAGGCGATCCTTGGCTATCTACATGCTCATACATGTTATATGTTATTATCGCAACCTCATGGATTTGAACCGTAATTTTTACAATGAAATAGCATTGGCATCCCCTCTTTTTCACAAAAGAGTATTTTCGCTTCACTTCATCTTGTCTGATTCTGTCATCAGGGCCATATGAACAATAATAGCTGCATAAAAAAGTTTGAAAACTCAATACATATGATTCCATTAAAGCTGATGGAGCACTATTAATACTAACATATATACGTTGGATTTATTAAAAAACTTACACTTCATATAAAAAAAAAGCAGTAGGCCTTGAGCCTGGGTGTTTGTTTTGTACCCGGGTGAAAGAACATGGAGCATTTGGGTTCAGTCCATCTCCTTTAATAAAGTCTCCAATTCTAGTTGAAGAGATTTTTGCAATCTGATCTAAGGAGTCCATTTGTTTTCCTTGTACAAGAGACCAATCTAAATCTGACCTAGAGAAGATGAGCTTTTCTTCAGGGTTTTCCACCAGAAGGGCAATTGTTGACTCCCATTTCACTTTCTTCACATTTTTTAAGCGAGTATCTGTTTAAGCGAGTTGTCGCAACGGTTGACCAGTGAGTTGGCACGATGGTTGTCCACATGGACTCCCTTATAAAATGGTCCAAATAAATTGGGCTGTGGTAAAAAAATTATATGGGTTGTAGTAAAAAAATTAAATTGGTTGTGGTAAACAAATTATTCGGGGATTCTCTCTTAAAAATACACAGAAATACAGTTAAAAAACAGGCATTCACCAAACAAAACAGATTGGTTTTCCGTCGACTGAATAAACCATTTAGTAGTGGTCCAGTGAGGGCTTTCATTCCGTTGGGATTTTTAACAGAAATGAAAATGTTTCTTTATTCGGGAATTCCCATTTAAACCAAACAGTGACATTTAACTAAATAGATACTTGCTTAAAAAATCTGACACCACAGACCCGGTCTCCGTCGAGTGAGTAACTCCTTCAATTTTTTGTCGTTCAATCAAACTGGTGTGTAATAGGGGATGACATGTTCCGTCGATTACAAGAGATATATAGTGGAAGCTCAATTAATCATGGCACTGCAGCTATGACATCTTCCCATCGACTAGTTTGATGGTCCCTGTTCAGAGTGGGTTGATCCAGCTCGAGGAATGCAGGAATATATTTGCATTTGCATTTGCATTCATGGTTGTCCCCATGCGTAGATGAGGGGAAACGGAAACAGTGACTGGATACCAAACGGGCTCCTTCAAATTGTAATGTTGTGGGACAAAGACAGGGAGGGGCGTGGGGCCCACGTTTGCCGAAGGGATTCACCAGTCACGAGGGGCACCAAACCCAAGGGGCATTCCATGGAATGGTTAGCTTAATCAAATTATTATTAGTAAGATAATGATATACATTTGTTTTATTTGTATATTGATTAAGTATTATATAAATATTGAGTTAACTAATAGTAGTCATTTGAAAACTTAGAAAATGAGTGATATGTTACTACACTTGGAAAATTTTAATTAATAATTTAAAATTAAAATTATTAATTTTTTCTAATTAATAGCTTAATTTTATTTATTTATTAATTTATTTCTCGGAATGAATTATGACCATTTATATAAGGAATTATTATTATTATTATTAATGATGATGATACACATTTATTTTAATTTCATATTTATTAAGTAACTATATAAATAGAAAAAGATCAGAAGCCACTCATTAAAAATTAGATGGGTAAAATAATATATAACTCCTTCAACACGTCAATCTGAATTGACATATTATGTTCTTTAATTTAATACTTAATACATTATTTAAGTTTTAGTTATAATTATAATTATGATATAGATATACATTCATTTTATTGTAATGTTGATTAAATAATTATCTAAATCCTAAGTTAACTAATAAATGAAGATTACATATCATAAGTGATTATTGAAATTAAGTAGAGAAAGTGATATTTCACTCCTCCAACTATTAAACATATTCTAAAGAATATTTTTCCTAGATAGAAGGATAGGAAGACAATAATCCCTTAAAAATCTTGACTCCAAAGAATTATCCATGAGAAAATCTAGAGCTTGACTCCAAAGAATTATATCCACAAGAAAATATGGGGATCTACATCATATCCATGAGAAAATCCGGGTATTTACACGTTGGCCAAACTAGTAAGGCCTAATCCAAAGGGTGTCTAGGAGATTGATTCACAAGGTACTTAGTAACAGGAACTTGGCCAACTAAAATATTCCTTGAAACTTATAAATAATTAATATTAATAATGGTAATGAAATACATTTTAGAAATTAAAAATGAAAATTGAAACACAAAATAATATTAAATATTGTTATACTTATATTCATAATTATTCTAAATTCAAATTTAATTAATTTTAAATCGGTTTGTCTACGGTTTAGCATTGATAGAAGTAGGCCTCATACATTAATGAATTGTGGGTCACCCCTCAGGTCCATGATGATAATTGCACATCCACCAATTCAAGTCGTCCAAAAAAGATATAGAAGGTTCCACGCATTATAAGTAGGACGAAAAAGGGATAGGAAGTTAGATGGGGCAGCTAGGACTTGGAATGTTGACTATTGTGTAACAACACAAATATATTTCTATGACAATTCCTTAAATTCTCTCTTGTTGGGCACTATAGGAGTGAAAGTAGTAGATAAGTCCCTTTTTTCTAATGAAATGAGAAGTTAGAAGTTAGGGTTGAGGTTATAAGCACTATGTTTATAGATTGTTGTGTCTTAGTTAGAGCTTATCGTGTTATAACACAAAGATAGCTCTATGAAAATTCCTTAAAGTCTCTCTTGTTGGGCATGGACACTATAGGAGTGAAAGTAGTAGTTAAGTCCCTAGCATATCCTAGCCTAACCTAGCCTCGCCTACCCTCGCCTAGCCTAGCCTAACCTAACCTAGCCTAACCTAACCTGACCTAGTCTTTCCTAACATAGCCTATCGCAGCTTACCATAGCATAGCCTAGCCTAACCTAGTGTAACCTATCCTAGCATAGCTTAACCTAGCGTAGCCTAACATAACTTAGCTTAACTGAGCATAGTCTTACCTGCCTAAGGTAGCATAATCTAGCCCACTATAGCCTTTCCTAGCATAGCGTAGGCTAGCCTACTCTAACCTAGCATAACTTAGCATGGCCTATACTAGTCTATCCTAGCTTAGCCTATCATAGCGTAACCTAGCCTAGCCTAGCCTAACCTAACCTTCCATGGCCTATCCTAGCCTAACCTAGGCAATCGTAGCTTGTCGTAGCCTAGCCTAACCTAAACTAGCCTAACCTAGCCTATTGTAGCATGTCGTAGCCTAGCCTCGCCTAACCTAGACTAACCTAGCCTAACCTATCCTAGCCAAGCCTAACCTAGCATAGCATGACCTAGCTTAGCTCAAACTAGTCTAATATTACCTAGCCTAAGCTAGCCTACTCTAGCCTACCATAGCCTTACCTAGCATAAAATTGGCTTACATACTCTAACCTAGCCTAGCTTAGCATAGCCTATCGTAGCCTAATCTAGCTTAGCCTATCCTAGCCTAGCATAGCTTAAATCCTAACCTAGCCTAAACTAACCTAGTCTATCCTAATCTAGCCTAACCTAACCTAGCCTACTCTAGCTTAGCCTAGCCTAGCCTAGCCCACTCTATCTTAGCCTAGCATAGCGTAACCTAGCCTAACCTAACGTAACCTAACCTAACTTGAACTAACCTAGCCTAATCTAACCTAGCCTAACCTAGCCTAGCCTAACCTAGCCTAGTGTAACCTAGTATAGCCTAACCTACCCCTAGCCTAGCCTAGTCTAAACTAAAGTAGCATAGCCTAACCTTGTCTAACCTAGCCTAGCCTAGCCTAGCCTAACCTAACCTACTCTAGCCTAGCCTAGCCTAGCCTAGCCTAGCCTAGCCTAGCCTAGCCGAGAAAACCCTAGCCTAGCCTAACCTAACCAAACCCCTAGCCTAGCCTAGCCTAGCCTAACCTAACCTAACCTAGCTTAGCTCAACGTAGCCTAATATAACCTAGCTTAAGCTAGCCTACTGTAGCCTACCATAGCTTTACCTAGCATAACATTGGCTAGCCTACTATAACCTAGCCTAGCTTAGCATAGCCTATCCTAGCCTAATCTAGCTTAGCCTATCCTAGCCTAGCATATTTTATGCTAACCTCGCCTAACCTAACCTAGTGTATCATAACCTAGTCTAACCTAGCCTAGCCCTCACCTACTCTAGCTTAGCCTATCCTATCATAATGTAACCTAACATAACCTAGCCTAGCCTAACCTACCCCTAGCCTAGCCTAGCCTAGCCTAACATAAACTAGCCTAGCCTAGCCTAGCCTAACATAAACTAGCCTAGCCTAGCCTAACCTAACATTATCTATCCTAGACTAGCCTAGCCTAACCTAACCTAACCTACTCTAATAGCTCAGTCACTATAACTCTAAGGTGGCTCAGGCTTGCATTAGCCTAGCCTAACCTAGCCTAGCCTAACGTAACCTAGCCTAGACTAGCCTAACCTAACCTAACCTAACCTAGCCTAACCCCTAGCCTAGCCTAAGATAACCCCTAGCCTAGCATAGCATAACGTGGACTGGCCTAGCCTGGCCTAACCTAGACTATCCTAGCCTAACCTAACCTTGTCTAACCTAACTTAGGCTAGCCATGCATAAAATAACCCTTAGCCTAGCCTAACCTAACCTAACCTAGCCTAACCTAACCCCTAGCCTAGCCTAAGATAACCCCTAGCCTAGCTTAGCCTACCCTAGACTGGCCTAGCATTGCCTAACCTAGCCTAACCTAGCCTAGCCTAGCCTAACCTAACCTACTCTAGCCTAGCCTACTCTAGCCAAGCATAGCCTAGCCTAGCCTAGCATAGCCTAGCCTAACCTAGCCTAGCTTAGCCTAACCTATCCTAACCTTGCCTAACCTATCCTAACCTAACCTAACCTAACCTAGACTAACCTAGCCTAACCTAAACTAGCCTAACCTAACCTAACCTTGTCTAACCTTGTGTAACCTAACCTAACCTTGTATAACCTAGACTAACCTAGCCTAGCCTAGCCTAGCCTACACTAGCCTAGCCTAGCCTAGCCTAAGTTAGGCTAACCTAGTGTAGTCTTACCTACCCTAGTGTAAACTAACCTAGCATAACCTAGCCTAAACTAGCCTAGAATAACCTAACCTTGTCTAACCTAACCTAGACTAGCGTAGCCTAACCTAACCCCTAGCCCAGCTTAGCCTAACCTAACCTAGCCTAGCCTAACCTAACCTAACCCTAGCCTAGCCTAAGATAACCCCTAGCCTAACCTAGACTCGCCTAACCTAACCTAACCTAGCCTAGCCTAGCCTAGCCTAACCTAACCTAGCCTAGCCTAGCCTAACCTAACCTTGTCTAACCTAAACTAGCCTAGCCTAGCTTAACCTAACCTACTCTAGCCTAGCCTAGCCTAGCCTAGCCTACATTAGCCTAGCCTAGCCTAGGCTAAGTTAGCCTAACCTAGTGTAGTCTTACCTAGCCTAGCATAACCTAGCCTAAACTATCCTAGAATAACCTAACCTTGTATAACCTAACCTAGACTAGCCTAGCCTAACCTAACGCGTAGCCCAGCCTAGCCTAACCTAACCTAGCGTAGCCTAGCCTAACCTAGCCTAGCCTAACCTAACCTAGCCTAGCCTAGCCTAACCTATGCTAGCCTAACCTATGCTAGCCTAACCTAGCCTAGCATAAATTAACCTAACCTAACCTAGCCTAACCTAGCCGGGACTAACCTAGCCTAACATAGCCTAGCCTAACGGATCCTAGACTAGACTAGCTTAACCTACCCTAGCCTACCCGAGCCTAACCTAGCCTAGCCTAGAAAAGCCTAGCCTAACCTAGCCTAGCCTAGCCTAGCCTTGCCTAACCTACACTAGCCTAGCCTAACCTAACCTACACTAGCCTAGCCTAACATAGCCTACCCTAACTTAGCCAAACCTAACCTAACCTAACCTAACCTTGTCTAACCTAGACTAGACTAGATTAACCTACCCTAACTTAACCTACCATGGCCTAGCCTAGTCTAACATATCCTAGACTAGACTAGCTTAACCTACCCTAGTTTAACCTTCCCTAGCTTAACCTACCCTAGCCTAACCTAACCTACTTTAGCCTAGCCTAGCCTAGCCTAGCCTAGCCTAGCCTAGCCATGCCGAGCCTAGCCTAGCCTAACCTAGCCTTACATAACTTAACCTAGCCTAGCCTACCCTAATGTAGCCTAACCTAACCTAACCTAGCCTAACCTAACCTAACCTAACCTAACCTAACCTAACCTAACCTAGCCTAACCTAACCTAACCTTGTCTAACCTAACGTAACCTAATCTAGCCTAGCCTAACCTAGCCTAAGCTAGCATAGCCTAGCCTAGCCTAGCCAAGCCAAGCCTATCCTAGCCTAGCCTAGCCTACCCTGGACTCGCCTAGCCTTGCCTAACCTAACCTAACCTAGCCTAACCTAATCTAACCTTGTATAACCTAAACTAGCCTAGCCTAGCCTAGCCTCGCCTAGCCTAGCCTAGCCTGGGCTAACGTAGCCTAGCCTAGCCTAGCCTAACCTGTCCTAGCCTAAGCTAGCCTAACCTAACCTAACCTAGCCTAACCTAGCCTAACCTAACGTGACCTCACCTAACCTAACCTGTCTAACCTAACCTAACCTTGTCTAACCTAGAATAAACTAACCTAACCTTGCCTAGCCTAGCCTAGCCTAGCCTAACCTGTCCTAGCCTAAGCTGGCCTAATCTAACCTAACCTAGCCTAACCTAACGTGACCTCACCTAACCTAACCTTGTCTAACCTAACCTAACCTTGTCTAACCTAGAATAAACTAGCCTAGCCTAGCCTTGCCTAGCTTAGCCTTTCCTAACTTAGCCTAGCCTATGCTAGCCTCACCTAGTGTAGTCTTACCTAGCGTAGCGTAAACTAACCTAACCCAACCTAGCCTAACCTAGCCTAGACTAACCTAACCTTGTCTAACCTAACCTAGCCTAGCTTAGCCTAAACTAACCTAATCTCTAGCCTAGCCTAGCTGAACCTAGCCTAGCCTAAGATAACCCCTTGCCTAGCATAGCCTACCGTGGACTCGCCTAGCCTTGCCTAGCCTGGCCTACCGTGGACTCGCCTAGCCTTGCCTAGCCTAGCCTAACCTTGTCTAACCTAAACTAGCATAGCCTATCCTAACCTAACCTACTCCAACCTCGCCTAGCTTAGCCTAGCCTAGCCTAGCCTAGCTTAGCCTAACCTAGCCTAACCTAACCTAGCCTAACCTAGCCTAACCTAACCCAACCTAACCTAACCTAACCTAACCTAACCTAACTTAAACTAACCTTGTCTAACCTAGACTAACCTAACCTAACTTAGCCTAGCCTAGCCTAGACTAGCCTACACTAGCCTAGCCTAGCCTAACGTATTAGCCTATGTTAGCCTAACCTAGTGTAGTCTCACATAGCCTAGCGTAAACTAACCTAACCTAACCTAGCCTAACCGAGCCTAGACTAACCTAGCCTAGCCTAGTGTAGCTTAGCCTAGCCTAACGCGGCCTCCCCTAGCCTAGCCTAACGTGGCCTCCCCTAGCCTAGCCTAGCCTAGCCTAGCCTAACCTAACCTAGACTAACCTAACCTAACCTAACCTCACCTAGCCTAACCTAACCTCACGTGACCTGACCTCACCTAGCCTAACCTAACCTCACATGACCTGACCTAACCTTGTCTAACCTAACCTAACCTTGTCTAACCTAGACTAACCTAACCTAACCTAGCCTAACCTAGCCTAGCCTAGCCTACACTAACCTAGCCTACACTAGCCTAACCTAGCCTAGCCTATGGTAGCTTAACCTAGTGTAGTCTTACCTAGCCTAGCGTAAACTAACCTAACCTAACCTAGCCTAACCTAGCCTAGACTAACCTAACCTATCCTAGCCTAACCTAACCTAATCCCTCGCTTAGCCTAACCTAACCTAGCCTAGCCTGGCCTAGGCTAAGATAATCCCTAGCCTAGCCTAGCCTACCTTGGATTGGCATAGCCTTGCCTAACCTAGCCTAACCTAGCCTAGCTTAGCCTAACCTAACCTACTCTATCCTAGCCTACTTTAACCTAGCCTAGCCTAACCTAACCTAACCTAACCTAACCTTGTCCAACCTAACCTAAACTTGTCTAACCTAGACTAACCTAATCTAACCTAGCCTAGCCTAGCCTAGCCTACACTAGGCTAGCCTAGCCTAGCATATCTTAGCCTAACCTACGCTAGCCTAATCTATTGTAGTCTTACCTAGCCTAGCATAAACTAACCTAACCTAACGTATCCTAAACTAGCCTAGACTAGCCTAGCCTAACCTAGCCTAGCATATCCTAAACTAGACTATCTTAACCTACCCTAGCCTAGCCTACCATAGCCTACCGTAGCCTAGCCTAGGCTAGCCTTGCCTAACCTAGACTAGCCTAACCTAATCTAACCTACACTAGCCTAGCCTAGCCTATTCTAGCCTAGCCCAACCTAACCTAACCTAAGCCCTAGCTTAGCCTAAGATAACCCCTAACCTAGCCTAGCCTAGCCTAACCTAGCCTAGCCTAGCCTTGTCAACCTAACATAGCCCAGCCTAGCCTAACCTAATGCTTAGCCTAGCCTAACCTAACCTAACCTAGCTTAGCCTAACCTAACCTAACCTAAACCCTAGCCTAGCCTAAGATAATCCCTAGCCTAGCCTAGCCTAGACTCGCCTAGCCTTGCCTAACCTAGCCTAGCCTAGCCTAGCCTAACCTTGTCTAACATAAACTAGCCTAGCTTAGCCTAACCTAACCTACTCTAGCCTAGTGTAGCCTATCCTAGCCTAGCCTAGCTAGCCTAGCCTAGCCGAGCCTAGCCTAACCTATCCTAACCTTGCCTAACCTATCCTAACCTAACCTAACCTAACCTAGACTAACCTAGCCTAACCTAAACTAGCCTAACCTAACCTAACCTTGTCTAACCTTGTGTAACCTAACCTAACCTTGTATAACCTAGACTAACCTAGCCTAGCCTAGCCTAGCCTACACTAGCCTAACCTAGTGTAGTCTTACCTAACCTACTGTAAACTAACCTAACCTAACCTAGCCTAACCTAGCCTAGACTAACCTAACCTTGTCTAACCTAACCTAGCCTAGCCTAAGATAACCTATAGCTTAGCCTAGCCTACCTTGGACTCGCCTAGCCTTGCTTAACCTAGCCTAACCTAGACTAGCCTAGCCTACCCTAACCTTGTCTAACCTAAACTAGCCTAGCCTAGCCTAGCCTAGCCTAACCCAACCTACTCTAGCCTAGCCTAGCCTAGCCTAGCCTAGCCTATCCTATCCTAACCTAACCTAGCCTAGCCTAGCCTAGCCTAGCCTAACCTAGCCTATCCTACCCTAACCTAGCCTAACCTAAGCTTGTCTAACCTAGACTAACCTAACCTAACCTAGCCTAGCCTAGCCTACACTAGGTTATCCTAGCCTAGCCTAGCCTAGCCTAGCCTACGCTAGCCTAACATAGTGTAGTCTTGCCTAGCCTAGCGTAAACTAACCTAACCTAACCTAGCCTAACATAGCCTAGACTAAACTAGCCTAACCTAGCCTAGCCTAGCCTAGGCTTACCTAACCTAGCCTAACCTAGCCTATCCTAGGCTAGTCTTGCCTAACCTAGCCTAGCCTAGCCTAACCTAACCTAACCTAACCTTGTCTAACTTAGAGTAGCCTAGCATAGCCTAGCGTAGCCTAGTGTAGTCTTACCTACGCTACCTTAACCTAACCTAGCCGAGCCTAGCCTAACGTATCCTAGACTAGACTAGCTTAACCTACCGTGGCATAGCCTAGTCTAATGTATTCTAGACTACACTAGCTTAACCTACCCTAGTTTAACCTACCCTAGCTTAGCCTAGCCTAGCCTAACCTAGCCTAACCTAGCCTAATGTAGGTTAACCTAACCTAGCCTAACCTAACCTAGCCTAACCTAACCTAACCTTGTCTAGCCTAACCTAGCCTAATCTAGCCTAGCCTAAGCTAGCTTAGCCTTACCTAGCCTAGCTTAGCCAAGCCTAGCCTAGCCTAGCCTATCGTATCTTATCCTATCCTAGCTTAACCTACCCTAGCCTACTTGGTTTTACCCTAACTTAACCTAGTCTAGCCTAGCCTACTCTAGTCTAGGCTATCCTAGCCTAACCTAGCCTCCCGTAGCCTAGCCTACACTAACCTCCCCTAGCCTAGCCTAGCCTAGTCTAGCCTACTCTATCTTATTCTATTCTTTAGTAGCCTAGTCTAAGCTATTCCAACTTAGGGTAGTTTACTCTAAGATTAAAATATTAATAAAGAAATAATTGAGAAACGAAATAAATTAAAAGCTATTAATAAAAATTTAAATATAACAAAAACTCTTTAAAATAAATTGAAGGTATGAAAATACATTTAATTTTAAAATTAAAAATACTTTTAATTTTAAATTTAAAAATAACAAAATGAAATATATTTAATAAATTAAAAATCAAAATAAATTTTTAATTTTAATCTCAATTAAAAATTATATATAATTTTTAAACTGAATTAATTAAACTCTAATTTAACCTAAATCATATTACAATTTAAACCTAAATTTAAAATAATATAATTTTTTATATAAATTAACCCTAATTTATTTTTACCTTAAGTGAAAAATAACATTAAAAAATTAATATAAAACTTCAAAATACTAATTCAGGGTAGTTTTTTTTTCAGGAGAAAAAATCGCTAATTCAGGGTAGTTACAGAGTTACAGAGTTAGTTAAGTGTAATACAAATTTATTTTGGAGATAGAGAACTCACTAGTTTTGTTTTCCAACGATTCTCTTGTCTTGAGATTTTGGATACGTGCAGAGGTTGTATTACGAGCAATTTTGGATACAAGTAGATGTACCCTTCTATACCAATTTTGTATACCACCGAATATTTAAAAAAAAATTGCTGTGGGTTGCCTTCTCGCCTCCTCTCCGTGTCACGAATCAACAATAGAAAACCCTCTCAATATTAACGATCGTATGTTTATTTTCATTCTGAATTTAAAGGAACATATGAATTAAAAAGATTCAAACAAGATCTTAAAATACTCAGCCAAAAGGGACAGATCCCACAATGCTTTCTTGAGAAACAGAATGGCGAAACAGAGTGCTTTCTTGAGAAGCATTCCAAGGCGAAACATAATGTCTCTCCATTTCCAATGCCTAGACCAAAATATTGCACAAAACAATTTAGAAGAATAGACTCTGGTCTACCTCCTCCTATGGAATAAAACCACATTAAATGCCAGTGCAATTAAGAAATCCCTAAATTACAAAAGATTATCCGTAGCAGCAATGCAATATAGATATCAGATACCCAAAAATTAATCGTATGATTCCACATCACATACCAATGAATGAGAGGATGTCCTGTAAGAATGCACAACACCTCCACCAAAATTCATTAAAAGCAAATCAGCCAAATCGAAAAATGGAACTCTAATTTAACGCTAATCATATTATTTAACCCTAATCATATTACAATTTTACCCTAACATTAAAATAATATAAATTATCTTCTAAATTAATCCTAATCTATTTTAACAAGTTAAAAATAACATTAAGAAGTTAATATACAACTTTAAAATACTAATCCAGGCTATCCTCTTAAGGTAGACTTATATCTGAAGCAACCAATTCAGAGTAACAGTTACATTTAATGCAAATTTTTGAGATTAGAGAACTCACCAGTTTGTTCTCCAGTTTTAATTTCAAACTCGTTTCCACAAGAGCCCTCAAAGGGATCTCTTAAAACCGGTTGGCTCTTCAACATTTTCTTAACTGTAAACATCACACAGACTATATATCACAATGAGTTTTAATTTCAAACTCGTTTTCACAGGAGCCTTTAATATAAAAACCATCAAAAGGGATCTCGTAAAACTGGTTGCCTCTTCAACATTTTTTTTAACTGTAAACATCACACAGAGTATATATCACAATGTGTTTTAATTTCAAACTCATTTTCACAGGAGCCTTTCATATTAAAACCCTCAAAACCCTTTCAATATTACTGTGAAAAATTCTGATTACGAATCAACCCTCAAAACCCTCTCAATATTACTATGAAAAAATCTGATTACTAATCAGCCATAAAAACCCTCAAAACCCTCTCAATATTACTTTGAAAAATTCTGATTACGAATCAACCATAAAAACCCTCAAAACCCTCTCAATATTACTGTGAAAAATTCTGATTACATGTATATTTTTCATTCAGTAATTTCTAAATTTTTTTGTTCAATTAAAAATAAATTAACAGAAGCATAAATTGAAAAGATAAAAACAAGGAAAAAAAAATACCGACCCAAAACTCAGGGATCCGACGATGCTTGAGAAACGGCCACTGATTGGAGATTAGGAGGCAAAACAAAGTGTCTCTCCGTTGGGGATGTCAAGGTTAAAATATTGCACAAAACAATTTCTGCGATGCCGATTAATCCTCCTACAGAACAAAACCACCTAGGATTAATCACATAGCTGATCATTTAGCAAAAGATTCAACTACCTGATTAAATCCCAGCAAAAGTAAGAAATCCCTAAATTAGAAAATATTGTGCTTACCAGCAATGCAATATAAATATCATGTATACCCAAAAAATAATTGTACGACTCCACATTGGGCTGAAATAATTGACTGCAAACCAGCAAATCGAAAAATGGACTCAGATTTAATAAAAAGCCTTATCAAAGTTGGATAGAAAAAGAAACACCGCTTAAATTAACCACATCACCCACGTTTGTTATGGCAAACTACTTACCTGCAACTCAAGCGAAAATAACAAATAAAAAACACATTGAACGTACCATTCTGCTTGTCTTTACAACAGAGAAACAGCTCAGATCACAATAGCTGCTCTCCCACCGGCTTAGATTTCATCTCTGCTTTATTTATCTTCTTTGAATTCTCCAACAAAATAAAATCGGTTTGAAAAACAATTCACAGAGTAAACAAAAAATAAATTATCTTCTTTGCATTCTCCAACAAAATAAAATCTGTTTGAAAAACAATTCACAGAGTAAATAAAAAATAAAAGAGAAGGTGAAATCAACCAAAAGCACCCCATGCAATCAAAAAACGATAAAGAAAAAGTAAGTAATCAACATGGCCATGCTGCTAAATGAAGAACAACAAACAAACCAAGCCAAGCCAACACCGCATGCTAAAGATGCTGAGATGAAACCGCCCCAGTGTTTGTTTGCATCCGGAAAGGGCTTTAAATAAGGTCAATATCCAACGGTCACTAACTCTGCGGATATTTAAATTAATTCAAAACTTTTTCTGGGTCCTCGTTTTTCCAGCTGAAATCCAGATCCAAATTTATATTAAATTATGTTGTGCGGCCGTTAGTTTGATTACGTTATAAAGAAATATTTAGCAGACAAAACACAAATGCCTTAAATTTGTTGTTCAAACTAGATTTAAATTGTTACATTAGGAGAGTTTAAAGTTTTTACAGGTATTATAATATTCCACAACATAAAATTTATAATTCTCTAACCCTTTTAAGAATCCGCGTGAAGTTGCAAAGCTATCATTTTCTAATAAGTGTTTAATAATTATTATAATTTTCTAAACATTATAAGAATGGCCCTTGGCCCGCCAGACCCTAGGAAGAATTAAGTAGTGGAGCCTTAGTATAACTGTTCGTTTCCTAGGCCCACCTAGGCCAAGTTGGTTCGGAACAGGTTATGAAAATTCAGCCTCTGAATCTTGAAAGATTGGATTTGAAAATCGTATATATGAAGGACACTCTTTAATATATTATGGACCCTGTTAAAGTAACGCAGTCCTCTGATGTCACCATATGTATATTCCATGTAATATTAAAACAATATCATATTGTTATTAGAAAAGTATGTGTGTATATCTTATCTCTCAGCATTATAATTAGAATGCCTAGCCTTCCTTAACATGTTGAGGATTGTATATGTTACAAACATGTAATTCTCAAATCAAAGTGAGTTTTAAATTTCAATAGGATAATGTATAATTTTTTTTTTTTTTTTTTATTTAAGATTTATTTCTCATAAATATTATTAATTATGTTTTAAGATTTATTTTTTTATAAAAGTTTTAATTTTCATTTCATATTTTCATGGTGTTTTTTTTTTATGAGATTGGGTTTTTGGTTCACCCAATCAAAACACTTTCTTATCGTTTTGCTAACGAATTGTATTTTTACATGTTTTAGCAGCTCATCGCCTCCTCAGCTGCAGCTCATCGCCTCTTCCTCCGGTTTCATCTGGCCTCCACCAACTGCTTGCCTAGAACGATTTGGTAGAAAGATGCGACCTCCACCCAAGTGCTTCCCATGGTTGCATCACCACCTCCACTAGCTGCTGCCCAGATCTCTATTTGTCCAAGAATCCAAAACCCACCAACATATCCAAAGGAATTATAAATTCGAGACACTGCAAGAATTGAAATTGCAGGGATCACATATGATGAGAAAAGGGGCATCGGGGAGTTTATCTACCCTTCTCATATTATTTAGTTCACTAACAATACTTTTTTGCGATTGATGAATATTGTGCACTTCCCGCTCTATGATTTTCATTCCACAACTAGCCACCCCATTTGTGGTTACTGTGTGCAGTTTAAACTGGAAAAAGTGGGGAGAAATTGCACGACTGGATCCACTTTCGACTGTGAAGAGGCTCAATGCCCTCGAAAATGCATGGGATTTCATGAGAAGGTATATTGGCCAAAATGTTGACTTTCATCTATTGATGGACATGGGCATACCGTCACAGCTTGCCACGGATGGAATTCATAGATTTATTTCTTCGATTAGAGGGAGAGGCAGGGCAACGAGAGGGCCTGAATTCTTCAATTTTCCCTCTAATTTTTCAGATGGAAGGGTCCTCTATATTCTTTGTATTAAGGGCAACAGTACCTCCAATGCAATTGTTAATCAATATGCTTTCGCTTTTCCTGAGGCACTTCCACCCAATGCTTTTCCTTGAGGCACTTCCACCCAATTCTCTGAGAGGAAACACACTTGTATCTTAAAATAGCTAGGATTTCGTCAATCTATGCCATTCTTTCACGAATTTTCTGCCCTTCTTTTATTGTAAAACTGAGAGTGAATGGTCCATTGCCAGCAGAATCATGCTTTTTCAATTCGGGCAACTACACTTGAGCATCGACAACTGAAACAAACGAATTTTAGAGGCAACTGGTTTGAGCCCAGAGATCGAAACCCTGAGCTATGATGGATGACCTGTTTTCTTCGAAAAGGACGATGTGAATCACATGGGACTACATAGAATCCACTCTGAGGTCATGTTTAAAATTCTTCAGGAGATTCGTTGCAGAACTCGACGTATGTGTAATGTGTTAAAGTCAATGGCAATCAGTGAATGAAAGCAATTCACGGTGACTCTAGCCGTGAGAAGCCATGGAAGAGCTTTCAGAAGTGTGTCTGCATGACGAGATGTTGTGAAATCACAATGTGAAGCCCTACAAGATTGCAAGTGGGTTGTCATATATCCAGCTAATCTCACCTTATGTGAACAAGAAAGTAATTAACTAGAACTCAATCCATATTTTTTACATTAACATGCAAGTAATTAACGAGAATTCAATTCCTATTTTATAAATTTTAATGGTTGAATTTAATTTAATTGTAGATTTGGAGAATGTTTTGAAATTTGACATGGTTAAATTGAACTAGATGGTAGAATTTTAGAATAATGTAGAATTTGAGAATATTTAGAAATTTAAGGGAAACTATCAAACCATTCTTGGTCTTAAAATCTTATGTTTGGAGCTTCCTCTTCAGTATCTTCTTCCACTGATCAAGAAGACAACATTGAAGATAATATTGCTAATGCTAGTGAATCTTAGGTTTGCTACATTTGCTTTGAACAATTGTGTATCATTGAAGACCAAGACTATGGGCGAAGATACTAATACTTCTCCTTGTCGGTCGCATTAACCCAACACTACTGCTCCAATTCATACCACTGGTTTAGTAGTTTAAGTCGTTTAAACATTCATTGATCCAGGGACAGCCAATATATTCGGTTGACTCAGTAACAACTACTCCAAGAGCCACCATGAGAGCAGAAGTAGAGATGAGGATAGTGAAATAAAAAATATAGAGTAGGTGTGCTGAGCTTAGGCATCGATCTCAAGACTATGGTTCATTGGGGCTCATGGTTAAGTGAATCAACCGCGCTTTGCGGTAGGGAAACTACCTGAGATACGAGATATATGCGAGTATAATATCAACTCTATCTTCCTTTCTCTAACCTTTACATGTGTCCTCTGCACTCTAGCATTGTGTTTTCACAATAAACCTAATTGTACCACAACATATTCTCCTCCTCCAGCTTGCCCTTTCTGTTGCAGTAGCATAGCACAACTAGTGGTTGTCCCTCCTAAAGATAGCTGCACTCACATTGATTCTTCAAAGACTAAAAAACCACGACAATATAAGAGTTTCAGTGAGGGGAGAAGTAGTTTCAAAGGAATCTTAGCCAATGGATATTCTCGGAAGATAAGTGGAAAAGGGTCTAGAAAAATTGTGGACAACACGATTGGATGGAACAGAAACCTTAATTTGTGATGCCAAATATACCAGTTGAAATTTCAACCTATGCTATGGCATTACTAGCTAGTCCTTGCACTCCCATCCTTATAGATATTGCTTCCAGAAAGAAACATAAAGCTTTCCAAGATGGATTTGGAAACATATAATGCTACATTTATTCATTCAAGAATCAAATCTTGTTTGATTGCAAATTGAGCAAATGATAAGATTTTATCGCATGGCCCGAGTAAATTTTGGTTCTATGGCTTGAAGTCTACTTGATGTATGAAAGGGTTTTTTAGTGAGATATACATATTTACTGTGTAGATGAATTGAATCTAAGCGAAGTTATTTAGGATCCCAAGTTCAAACAAGAAATATGCAGGCAATATTTCAATGATGAGCCTGATTTGTATTAGTTTTTGTTGTTAAATGATGATCATCATGGAGGCCAATTGAGAAAGGGAGAAAAACATTATTTTTGGAGCTGCCTCTTTAGTGTCTTCTTCCAGTGATCAAGAAGACAACATTGAAGAGAAGACACCATTGAAGATAATATTTCTGATGATAGCGAATCTAAGGTTTGTTTCATTTTCTTTGATCAATTTTGTACCATTGAAATTCAAGATTTTGGGCATCAAATGTGTGCCCTCTGTACTCTACTGTCACAATAAACCTAATTCTACCATAACATATTCTCCTTCTCCAGATTTCCCTTTCTGTCGCAGTAACATAGTATAACTAGTTAGTTGTCCCTCCCAAAGAGAGCTGCACTCACACTGATTCTTCAAAGACTAATAAACCACTATGTTGTCACAATCAACCTAATCCTACAATAGCATATTCTCCTTCTCTAGCTTGCCCTTTCTCTCGCAGTAGCATAACACAACTAGTGGTTGTCCCTCCCAAAGGGAGCTGCATTCACATTGATTCTTCAAAGACTAATATACCACGACAATCTAAGATTTTTAGTGAGGGGAGCAACAGTTTCAAAGGAATATCAGCCAAGGGATCTTTTGGGAAGATAAGTAGAAAAGGGTCTAGAAAAATTGCAGACAACATTGATTGGATGGAACATAAAACTTGATTTGTGATGCCAGATATACTAGTGGAAATTTCAACCTATGTTATGGCATTACTAGCGAGTCCTTGCACTCATATCCTTATTGATATTGCCGTAAGGATGAAACATAAATATTTCCAAAATCGATTTAGAAGCCTATAATGCTATGTTTATAAGTTCAAGAATCAGAGGGAATTTCTCAGCTCTATAACTTGTAGTTTGCACTAGTTCAGGAATGTGCAAGAACCACACTGGAGCTTATCCATTCCAGAACTAATATATCTATTGCTTCTCTCAGTGTATTTTAGTAGAGGACTATTTACATATTTGCTTCTTCAATTGGGCATTTCTAAGTTAAACATTTGTTTGTAATGTCATCGTTCAAAAATAGTAGGTTGTCCCATGTGTTTCAGATATTGAAACCTTATATTTCCATGATTTCCCTACAATTTGGGTATGTGGGTATGAATATTATGACTAAGGTTTCTCTCAATGGAGGAATGAGTCACTATGTTCTAGTGGTTTATAGTCATGCCATTGCAATGATTTCCATGTTTCCTTTTGCCTTTTTTTGTTGAAAGGTGAGATAAAGTATTGTTTACTATTTTCATTTTTTTGAATTGAAAGTATATATTGATGTTAACCTTGAAGGGAATACAAAATTCTAGGTCTAAACTTCTATATTTATAAAATTTTTAGGTTTTTATTTTGTTTCTTTCATCCTCTCACATTGAGGTTTGTACTTTGTTTCCTTCTCTTTCTTTCCTTTGAAAAGTTCTGCGCTAAAAATAGATTTGCAATGCTTTATGGTTGTCACACTGTTGTAATAATGTAATTACAGTATAATGACATTAATATTTTATTTAGGTTTTTTATATTTACAATCTAGATTTTCTAATAATTTTTTAATTTGAATCACAGGAGAAAAATGAAATGTTTCACTTAATTTATTAAATTCAAACAATATTCTAAAATCCAGAATCCAAATAAGAATGAGTAACTTTCACTAGATTTTCTGAATTCTAATTCTGCCTTTTCAATATAGGTTGTACTTTCATCTTAGCATTGCATTGCAGGAAGGTGCGACCCAAACTCACTTTTTGACTTTCTGCCTCATATTCGCAATGACCTTGTTAGGGTGGGTACTTCTAATATTATGTACTTATCATTTCAGCTAGAGATCTATTTCAGTGAAGACTAAAAGTTGAATCTTGGAGTATGCATACAAGCCTGTAATTGATCAAAATCTCTATTATGTTGGTCTAAAACTCACCAATCCCACCTTTTACTATGCACTAAGTAATACACTCCCTGCCATGACTTTTCTAATGCCAACTTTGTTCGGATAACTGCATTGTTCTTACTATATTTTTTCATTATCTTTTTCCCATAAGAATGTTGTGAAACACTATTACAAATTTAAGTGATTATGTAACAACATTCATCTCTCATATTAGAAACTATATAAATTAACCCTAAACATGAGCTAACCATAATAAAAAATCCACTGGTCTCACCTACATATACCTTCAAATCACTTTTAACACTGGTTCAACTAGAGGTTTGATTAGACAAAACACCCTCACCATTACAGACATCCAGCAATACTCTTTCGTTATCACAAGAATTACCTATCTAGAGTCCACATAACTCAGCATTAGCCATAAGCCACAAAGAATCAAACCTAAAAAACTACCAACAACAAGTTTATATTCCTCTTAGATCATTAAAGAAACTAATGAAAATTACCAAACTATACAGAACTATCCAACCAACCTATTCCTACTGAAGGAACTACATAAAACAGAATAGATAGTAGAGAAGTCCCTAAGTTAGTAGATTCAGAAGCCTCCCACTTCACCTAACAAAATGAAACGATCAACCCAGCGATAGTCTCTTACCTTTCAAATAACCAGCAAAAATCCAACCATTTAGCTTTTTACCAACATAATCCCACTAACTCAACTTGTACTTCACTTATCATTCTATCAGACAAATCAAACTCTTCTTTCATAAAAACATACCAATTTTTTATAAGTAGTAAGCTTATTCCTCTTCTTATGGTTAGGAAACCCTTTTGGAATAAAGGAATTATATTTATTTATATTACTTCAAGCTCTTAATCAAATAAGAAGGAAGAGCAAGGAACCACAGACACCATGCCTAATCAACACAGGTATTATTCGTCATTAACCAAGCCCCCTAAAAGCAAAAACAACTAGAATAGGGGTGAGGTATGAACTTCCCCAAAGACAAATGTTAAATTATGATAAACCATCAATTCAAATTTGTTATAGATTCTTGGACTAAATTTTTTTATTTTAACACAATATTTAAAAAAAAATACATTTTTGAAGAAAAAACATCAAAATTTATCCATATAAAACTTTCTTCAAATAATTTCAGGGATCCTTTATTCTATTCTAATTACTTATATATTTTTATGTTACAGTGTAGAGAATGGAAAGCTTGAGTATGAAACAAGTACGTAGCCCAACAAAGATAGCAGGAATGCTATTGTTAGTTAGTGGAGAAATGCTGATGACATTGTACATAGGTCCCGTTATTCAAATGTTTTCATATCCACATCCACATTCACACCACCCTCATCATGAAAAATATGTAAACTCTGCCTCAGTTGTCCCTAGTAAAGACTGGGTGAAGGGCTCTCTCTTGATAATTGCCTCATGCCTTGCTTGGGTAGGATTTTTCATTCTCCAGGTGGTTAACATGTTCATGCACAGTTGAAAATGTGTTCATGCATAGTTGAAATTGCTTCCATGTTTCTATTGAGATGTAGTAAATTTTTCATTCTCCAACTAAGTACCATGTTCATGCAGTTGAAACTGTTTCCATGTTTCTATTGAGTTGTAGTAAATCAAATAAACATGTACACTCAATTTATAATTTTTCAAAAAATTATTTATTTGTCATTTTTTGTGAAGATTGATGTGCTAAAGGTGGATGAGATCTATTTTATGGTGATAGTTCATAGCTTTTAAATTTTCCAATTAGAAAGATAGTCCAAAGAAGAAATTTAACCCTAACATTTCACTGATTCACATGTGTAGGCTTTTGTTGCGAAGAAATATTCATCTCAACTTTCACTTACCACCTTAATCTACTTCCTCGGAACCTTGCAGTCAACTACATTGACTCTGGTTGTTGAACTCAAGCCTTCTGTATGGGCTATAGGATGGGACGTGAACCTTCTAACTGTAGTTTACTCCCTATGTCTTCTAGTCGCATGCGAACTAAGTAGTTTCATTATTTGGTGTATAGACAAATCCAAGATTTTTGGAATATTGATAATTTGATTGCAAATTTACCATAAGCAGGGATTTGTCACTTCTGGAATTGCATATTATGTACAAGGTTTGTGCATGGAATTAAAAGGACCTCTATTTGCCACAACATTTAGTCCATTGATGATGATAATAGTGGGAGTCATGGGCTCCATTATTCTTGCTGAGACCATCTATTTGGGAAGGTGAAGTGCCACACTGATAATTAGAGTATAGACTCAAGAGATTGATTTTTTTTTGCATGCATGAATATCGAGACATGCAATTAATATTGATTTATAACCTTCTTATGCAATGTGGTGGGAAAAATTATGATTGTAGTGGGTTTGTATGTTGTGTTGTGGGGAAAAGTTAAGGATCACAAAATACCAACTGGGAAAAGCAGTCTGCAACTGTTTCCTACAGTAGATGTCAAGGCCAATGATGACACTGAAGCTACTTACAACAAAATGAAAAAAGTTATAAAAGGTGGTGAGGAGAATGAAGAGACTGAGTCCCAAAATTTAGGATCTCAGGAATTCCATGTATAGAAGAAAGCAAATAATGCCATAATATCAATATGTTCACATGGAAGAAACCACTTACAGAATAGTTTCATAAGACAATCAAAGCATCTGGAAGGGAATTTACTTAATTTTCAATTCGTCCGCATAATTATGGTCTTAGTATGATGGTTGTTCTTCATTAGTATAATAGATGAAGTATAGAACTCTCGAAGGGCACATCCTCATGTGAAAATACTTGTAGAAGTAATTTTTACTTTTATCGTGAACTCCTAATCAAGGATTGGTGCATTTCTCTTCAATTTATAGCCTCCTCATAAATCATGGATTTCATTCTAATTTAATTTTAATTTTTATAATATTTGAGATTTGTTATCTTTTTTATAAACATAAAACCATACTAATTTTAATTTAAAAGCTATTTTTTATATAGTAAAGAGATAGGTTATTATCTATTTTTATATAACAAGGAAATAGGTTATTATATGATAATTATAAGAAGGTTATTACTTTATAATCTATAATTTTGAAAATAATGTGTGGTCAAAAAAATTTCCAAAAAAAATATGTCTTTATTATATTTTAATTCAAAATATTTATAATGTCATTTATTTTTTTGATGAAAAGTTTACATAATACCAAAAAGACATAAATTGATAGTTAAAATATCATAACAAGATTTCATATTTAATGAAAGTATGATCAAATTGTGTTAACTTTCACAACACAATGATCTTGGACACTAAGGTGGCCATCTAGTGGATATAAAGGGAAAATTTCATAACAAGATTTCATATTTAATGATAGTATGATCAACTTGTGTTAACTTTCACAACACAATGATCTTGGACACTAAGGTGTCCATCTAGTGCATATAAAGGGAAAACGATAACCTAATAAGTTGAGGAGTAGAATGTCTAGATATAAAGAGAAAATGATAACCTAATAAGTTGAGTAGAATGTGTTGAGGAAGCTATATTTTCTTTCCACTTGTAAAGTGCTAAGTCAAATCCACAAGATTGAAACTAGCACACCTTCATATTCGCCCCTATCAATTTATACTTGTGCTTATTTTTTTATTTTTAATGGTACAATTCCAATGTGGTCTCACTGAGTTGGATAATCAATTTATACATGTGATTATTTTATTATTTTTAATAATAAATTTTATTATAATTTAATTATGAATTTTATTAAGATAGTTATTTGTAAACGGATATTAATTAATTATTTATATCTAAGGAAAATTAAATTATTTTAAATAATTTGTTGGAATTAAATGAAGATATTTTGATTTATGCCTTGAAAACAAAAAAAGGCTTTGGGAAATTAATATTTTGTTCTAGGCTTAAACAATATAAATTTTTAATTAAGTAGAATCAATTTTAATATTTTTTATATAACAAAGACACAAGTTATAAGATATTTTTATATAACAACGAAAAAGGTTTTGAGATAGAGTTAAGAATATCCACAAGACCATGGAGATTTTGAACTCTCTATCTCAAAATCTACACCAAGGAAAACTTTAAACTATCAAGGAAATAGTTTATTATATGATCATTATAAAAATGTTAATACTTTATAATTTTGAAAATAGTGGGTGGACAAAAAAATTTCAAAACCAAAAAAGAAATGAAGCTCAAGATTTCAAGAAATTTTTATGTGAAATTGGATTTAGAAAAATTGTTGGTAAAAGGAAAAAAACTCTAACAATTAAACAAGTACTTAATCTACCAAAACCTATAATTGAATCATGATTCCTAATTGTTTATGAGAGGAAATGGGACTAAAATGGGACTAAAACCATTCCCCTAAAATAATTGTTTATGAAGATCTTAAAGAAATGTTAGAGCTTTATTTATTTCGAAAAAGGCCCAAAGAATTCAAAAATTGTCTACATTATTTAGTGTTGATGTTTAATAATGACATGGTTTAATTATCTGAAGTTTTTGCTTGAAATTTAACAATAATTATTAACATTTTTTTAGTCAAAATTGCAGAATATTGACATTGTCTTGATATGGGATTTTGTTCCCACTATACTGTCCTACACCTCTGAATCAGGTAGCTTGTACACAAACTAGCATTCATTATTATTTACTCATTCTAGAGATGTTTTAAACTCAATTTCTAGATGTTCCAAGTGCTCGCTTTGAATGCAAACTATTGATAATAAAAGAGTGTCAAATCTTGTATATGGATTTTTGGACTTAACAGTTAGTTGGATGATTGGCCAACTTGATATTATGTAGAACTTTAATCATGGTAATTGGTTACAAACACTTTGTACCTTTTCATTACTATGTAAATATTAATGTGCCCCCACCCTGCCTTCTCTATAGATATAGTCATTTGCCATACCTTAATTTCAAAGGAACATCACATAGTAGCCAAATTTGGCTAGAAATGCTTGTGAGCCTATTGTTATTTTCAAATGAGCATATATTTCTCAAGTGTCCTTTTTTCCACTTTTCTTTCTCTTCTCATTATTGGCAAGGAGCTTGATGATTTTTATTTTATTTTATGTAGTGTATGAGGGAGTTCATTGATGCATTTTATATGTTTCATGGGTGAAAAGGGTTTCCTTTCCTCCATTTTCTCTCTTCATATTTGTCATTGATTGGTTCATATCCCACCTTGATACTTCCTCCATTTCTCAAATGTCATATAGTAAAGTGTGGGATGCAGAGGGAGCACGAAGAGGAATGATACCATCATTAATATGCCATTTACTATGCCATTGTTATAGGACATTTACTTTAAAGAATTTTTTTTCTTAAATTTAATGTACTATAAAAACTCAAATTTTGATAGTATTCAATTGTCCATATATTTCTCTTCATTATTTCCTTCCACATTTCACTACTCCTACCTTCGGCGTTCCTTTGCACCTCTCGGTGCAATTGCTAGTAAATATTAATTAAAAAATTATAAATAATATGTACTACTTTTAAAAATTATAAATAATATATACTATTTGAGGTTGGTTGATAGGAGGCTCATTAATATACAATATGTAGAGAATGTTGAATATAAATATGTTTTATATATTAGGTCGACTATTCTTTTAATTTAAATATATAATTTTGAATTATTTTTTATTTAGATATGTACTAATATTTAGTTTAATTAATTGATTTTTTATTTACATTAAATTTATTAATTTTAATATTAAAATAAATGTAATTATTTTTTGTTTCTAAAAGTATTTATAATTTGTGAGACTAGTTCTTGGCACTTTAAGGAAGAGTTTATGAGTATTTGTCTGTGTGTTTGTAAAAGGAGATGGACTTGCACTGAACTTCTATGAAAGGTCTTCCCCAAAGTGGTGGAATTTCATTGGACTTCTATGATAAGGCCTGCCACAAAGTTTATAGAGCAATAGAAAACATAGTTGGATAATGCTTTATCCTTCAACTAACCCTTAGCAAATTCCATTTCTAGACTAAAAAAAATTTCCTAATCTTCATTACAACAAGTAGATGGTAGATTGGTGATTCCTTGGCATTTTGAGGTTGCATAACTTAACCCATGATTTACTTCCTACCATAATTTAAGAAATCCTGTAAATAAATGTACTTACTAGAAGTTACTTCCTAGTATTATTTATGTGGCCTTATGAATGCGTAAGCATCTTAATTTATTTGTCCATGCCAAATCAGTACATTTACATATAATCAAAAAATTAATCATAATCAAAATGCTAGTTTATGTAGAGTGTCTAGGATCTGGATAGATTAGTACAATGCAATATCAAATGCTAATAGATTTGGTATTATAATACAAGTGCCACAATTTTTTGTGCAAAATAATGGAAAGTATGAAGAAAATCTGGCAATTACTTTTGGGAATTATAATGGAAAATCTGAGCTTTTAGGAATTTTAGTTACAATTGTCAAACTACTGAATTTTGGGTGATCCAAATGTTCTTGATAGTGGTGAATCCATTTCCAGTATAAAAAAATAATAAATTGAACACTCCTACAATTATATTCTCGGACGATTTCAAAAAAATTAAGACAATGAGAAAAATAGTTGTCTTTGGTGAAAAACCGCTTTAAAATGTTACATTTATTTTTATGGTTAAGTTTATTTAAAATATTAAATAATAATAAAACTATTTTGATTAATTTTGGTATAATTTTAATTTTATTACTATTCTTTATTTAAAGTTAAAATTAGTAAAATCCATGGGGTCTTGGATAGACACTGAGGTTAGAAAAAAAAAACAAATTAGTAAAAATATAAATTATTTTAAAATATAATGAAAAATTGAAAGCAAAGAGAAAATTAAATAAGTTAAAATTAAATAATAAATAATATTAAATAATAATAAAACTATTTTGATTAATTTTGGTATAACTTTTATTTTTATTTTATTACTATTCCTTATTTTAAGTTAAGATTAGTAAAATCCATGAGGTCTTGTAAAGATAGTGAGGTTAAAAAAAACAAATTAGCAAAAATATAAATTATTTTAAAATATAATGAAAAAGTGAAAGCAAAGAGAAAATAAGAAAAGTTAAAAAAGAAAAAAGAAAAAAATTAAAAATAGAAAGATAAAAAATAAAAAATTGAAGAACAAGTTTATAGAGTTGAAATATGTTATTTAAAAGAAGCAATTCTAGCATTCAAGTCCTTAAAGAAAATTTGTATTAGTTAAGAGACTTTTGTTTGATGCGAAGATATGCTCTCCATGTCTGGTTGACTCTTGTTTGATGCTTAAGATATGTTATCCATGTCCCATTACATTTATAATGTTGTTTAAACGATACTAGTTTGAGAAATATACTCGAGTAGCAATGTGAAAATCATAGTTAAGCTATTAAGTTGACATCACATTATTTTTACAAACAAATAATGAACTTACAATTAATTAAAAACATGAACAAAGGTTAGGAGCAATGCCAAACCATAGTAAATTAGCAAAACCATTAACACATGTAGTAAATTTGTATAAATAAACTAAGAAATTTGACAAAACCATAAAACAATAAAAAAAGATAATAAACATCAAATAAAATTATAGTCTTTGTTGAAAATTTGATATTAATGAACCATGAAACTTATTCATGCATTCATTTTAGTTCACTAACATAATATAATCAGACCAACACCATTATAGTTATCAAAACCAAAACCATCTGATTTTAGAAAAAGAAAAACACAATCTAAAGAAATTAGTAATAACTCAAGATATTATATATAAATATATTAACAAAATCCCTTTCATTAACATAAAATAAATCAACAAGCAAATTGACAAAGCATAAAAAACTCCAATAAATATAATTTTTAATAGATATTATAAGTTTAAATCCTTCTTAACTCACTTACATAATCATAATGAAGGGAATAAATTCACACATAAATTCACATTCGAAATTATATAAATTGGATACCAATCCCAAAGGACATTAAAATCAACCAATAAGAATGGATAAAATTATAGAGTTGAAATATGTTATTTAAAAGAAGCAATTCTAGCATTCAAGTTCTTAAAGAAAATTTGTAGTAGTTAAGAGACTCTTGTTTGATGTGAAGGTATGCTCTCCATGTCCCGTCGACTCTTGTTTGATGCTTAAGATATGTTATACATGTCCCATTTACATTTATAATGTTGTTTAAAGATACTATTCTGACAAATATATTCGAGTAGCAATATGAAAATTATACTTAAGTTATTAAATTGATATCACATTATATTTTACAAATAAATAATGAATTTATAATTAATTAAAAACATAAAAATTATTAACAAAAGTTAGGAGCAATGCCAAACCATCATTAACACATGTAGTAAATTAGCAATGCTAGATCATTAATACATGTAGTAAATTTGTATAAATAAACTAAGAAATTTGACAAAACCATAAAACATTAAAGAAAGATAATAAACATCAAATATTAGTCTCAGTTAAAAATTTGGCATTCATTTTAGTTCATTAACATAAGACATAAGATAAAGAGACCAACAAAATTATAGTTATCAAAACCAAAACCATCTAATTTTAGAAGGAAAAAAACACAACCTAAAGAAAGTAGTAATAAATCAACATATTATATATAAATATATTAACAAAATCCCTTTCATTAACATGAAATAAATCAACAAACAAATTGACAAAACATACAATGACTCCAATAAATATAAATTTTAATAGATATTATAAGTTTAAATCCTTCTTAACTCACTTACATAATCATAATTAAGTGAATAAATTCACACATAAATTCACGCATTCGAAATTATATAAATGGGATGCCAATCCCAAAGGACATTAATATCAACCAATAAGAATGGATAAAATTTGTTTTATGAGATTCAAGGTGAGTACCTGAGACTATTTTTTTTTAAAGGTTTGTTTTACATTATAGAAATAACCGGATAGTACCTTAAACTGTTTTTTTTAAGATTCAAATGAGAATATATTATTATTGTTAAATTGATCTTGTAATTATCGACAATTTCTTTCTTCTAGAAACAACTAATTAAATTTTAGGAAATGTATACAATTTGTTTTATACTAGTGCAATTGTAATGTTCACACTATATTAAACATACAAAAGATTAAAAAAATTTACTTCTAACAATCTAGTTTTACTTATAAGAGCATGATCATATTATAGGCCATGTATTTACTATATACAAATGTTGGTCAACTATAGAAATCATATCTTGAAACTCATTATGTCACTTTTTCTATATGATTTCTTACTTTCCGCTCACTAATACTAAGATGAAATATATTATCTCAATAATGGTTCCATAATGCACATACAAACTCTTTTCAACATAACTATATCAAAGGGTTTTATATCAACCTTGCAATCAATATATATCAATTGATTATTTTTCACTCGCTTCAAGGAAGGGAGATTAAAGGTTTCCGCTTGTTTTTAATTTTAAAGTACATAATCCATTTTTCAATATGTTGTGTTGTTCGAGGGTGATATGGTGATTCATAAATTCTTTATTCAACGGTGTCCCTCCATCGTATCTGTGGGTTCAAATTGTTATGGGACATAGCATTGCTTCGGTATGTGGATCTGGATTTACATCAATGGCTGATAGTGATTCGGTGTTCATTAGGGTATCACCCTACCCCCATTCAAACCCTAACCAAATCCTTGTTGCAGCTCCGCTGCTCCAGCCACTGAGTTTTTCAACTCTGTGAATTTTTGCGTTGAAGCTCATTTGTGAGGTTACGACTATGGTGAGTCGAAGATCTTAACTTATTTTTCCAGGTGTGTCAATTCTTGATGCAGACCACTGTAAACTCTATTAGCCTCTGCATATTTTTCACCTTTGGGTTCAAAACCTAACCTTTCAATTTGCATCTTTATCAGGTAACTATCTAATGCCCATGGTTTTGATTGAAACACTGGTGCTGAGAGCTCGTAGTCTATGCTCGACCCAACGTAAGGGTGAAATAATTTGCATGGTTCTGTAGCAAGTTATTTAACAATGATTCATTGGGTGTTTTTCTAACTCTGCTTATTTTAACATGTGTTGCAGGTAAATACTTCAAACTCGTTTCGATTGGTGCTTTCGCCTCCCTCTCCTGCAACGCTTACTGAAAAGCTCTTCGCTTCTCACAGGTGGACATGATATTTTCACGGTGAATCATTTGTTGAGCTCTTAGAGGGAATTCTCTCTGCACTGAGGCTATTATTTTCCTGCTTTCCCCACCAAGGGTTTAACTCTCTCATTTATCCCATACACGACAAGAATTAAGTTAATTCTATTAAGTTATATAGACTTTACAGTTTTGGATTACCGAACTGCAATGTTACCATCTTTAAGAAATGTTAGTTATCATTTTTCTTTTCATTACTGTGTATATATTATACTTCCCTTGTCCATATCCGTGGCTCCTTCATGCGTTGACTCTGTGCGACAGAGGTTTTTGTTAAGGCAGGGGTTTTTGTTATTAACCCATCAGGGTTTTTAAGTTAGGGTTTGACTATCATATTTATAAAAGTTGTACATTAATTTTAACTATCTCATATATGTATATTTTTAGTCTCACAGATGTTTCGTCCTCTGCTTTTGATCTAAGCTTTCTTAGGGCTATTCTGGATACCGTGCTTCATGTGGCATTTTTCATCTTTGTTAATATTTATAATCTTAGTTCATTCTTTTGCATGCATGATTCATATTCATAGTTTAAGTTATTCAAATTTTTTTGCAGCTTTACATGGTCTTTCAACGCGAATATTTCTCAGATTTTTTTAATGATGATATATACAAAATACTATTTCCTATAGATGTCTTTTATTCATCTTATCAATTTACTATATTATGAAGAAATCTCTTTTATCTGCATAATAATTAACCTGTAAAGAATTATGGAGAGGCTTATATTTAAGGCTATGGATTGTAATCCTAGTTCATACAACCCTTTCCTTTCATGTTAGTAAATTCTAGTTCACTTAAGGGTTTAACAGTTTTGAACAGTTTAATGCTATTTGCATCTATTTCCATAATTACTTTATATGGGTGACCGGACCACCCCAAGGGACTTGTCCCTTTTCCGTGTATTAGCCTACCTATCCTATAGGATAAACCATTTTTACTCATGGGTTTTTCTTAGAGTTTAACTGTCATCTTGATTTATTTACTATTTCTACCATGAGATTCAACTAGCATTCCTTAAATCTCTTTTTTCACAGAAACTTAACTTACAGGATAAATAAACTTGCGAATAGTAAATATTTCAACTCTTTCTATTGTTTACAGAGTTACTACTCCTGTAATTTCTCCAAATAAATATGTCTTTCATCATTTCGTTCTCTGTGAATAGACATAAATTCATAAGTAAATAAACCAAATAATTTTCCAATCTATTTTACTTATCTCACTTTGTGAAAAACTGATGGCTTCCCCACAACCTTGAGTGAGGAAATGACGTCCTCTACTCCCCCCATGCTCCTCTCCAAAGTAGGAGGTCACAGCAGTAATTTCAAGGAGGTAGACCTCATGTCCAGTCTTCTCTCCTAATGAGGTAGCAGAGTTCTAATGTTCTTCCACCAGCTCTGGATGCTCTCTCCTTTCAGCTTCTCATAGGTTCCTCTTCTCCTGCATAGAACCCCTTTCCTCCCCTAGGATTTTCTTTTTATCCCAGAGGAATGGTAACTGCCAATAACTTCTTATTTAACTACTTTGGAGTCTTGGAAAATTTTACCATCATATTCATGGTATCACACCATAATTAAAACTTTATTTTAAAAGTAAGAAATTGTAATTCACAACTTTTTTTATTAATATACATGTGAATATGTTAAATAAAATTAAATAAATTCAGTGTCTAATTAAAATGTATTTTAGTAAATAACATTCAATATGGGTGTTACAACTTCCCCTACTTAAGATGAACATCGTCCCCGGTGTTATACCATTCCTATGAACAGTTATGGATATGCCTCCCGCACAAAGTTTTCATCTTCCCAAGTCGCCTCCTCTGGTCTAAAGTGCTTCCATTGAACTTTAACTTGGCTGATAGATTGCTTCCGGAGCATTATTTCTCTTCGATCGAGGATACGTTGAGGCTCTACTAGAAACTCACCATCTCGTTCGACATGCAACCACTGAATGATAAATTAATAAAAAAACATTTATCTTTGTTAAAAGTATTATTTTTTCATTTCCTTGCTACCTGAACATTTTTCCAATGTATTACATCCTTAGGATCATGTATGTATCTTTTAAGCATAGACACATGGAACACATTATGCACTCGTATGTGTCCTGGTAAAGCTAACCGATAGGCTACTGGCCCCACCCTTACCAGAATTTGGAAAGGTCCACAGAAGCAGGGAGCCAATTTGACACAGGTAGTCCACCTCAATGTACTCTTCTTAGGTCTGATTCTAACATAGACATGACCACCCACTTCAAACTCCCTGTAGGTCCTTTTTCGATTTGCGTCAACTTTTTTTCTATCTTGTGCACTCTTTAGATTTTGTTGGATATTCTTGACTTTTCATTCCATCTTAGCCAACATCTTCAGTCTATGCATTAGCTTTATTTCCACGCTGCTCCAATTAATAGGCATCCAACATTGTCTTCCATATAGAGCTTCAAAGAGACTCATTTTGAGTGACTCTTGGTACCCGTTATTATAGGCAAATTCTACCAAGTGTAGATAATCTTACCATTTAGTAGGTTGTTGCATTACATACATTCGTAGCATGTCCTCCAAAATCTGGTTTACCCATTCTATTTTCCCATCCATCTGAGGATGGTAAGCCATACTAAACTAGACTTGGGCGCCTAGTCCAATAAAATTGCTTTCCAAAAGGCTGAGGTAAACTTCACATCTCTGTTTGATATGACTGTTTTCGGTATGCCTTGTAATATGAATATCTCCCACATAAAGATATCAACAATCTGTACTATCTTATAATTAGACTGTACGAGAATAAAATGGGCTACTTATCTTAAGCGATCAACAACCACCATTATCAAGTCATTGCGTCGTTTTGATCTTGGTAAGCCAATAATAAAATATGTATATATAGCTTCCCATTTCCACTCAGGTACTGGTATGGGTTTTAATAAACCGGTTAGATGCTAATGTTCAAATTTCACTTACTGGAATTCCAAACACTTAGTCAAATATTCAACAATATCTTTGTGTATACCAGGCTAAAATTAATCTTTTCTGGTGGCCATTAACATTTTCTTATAGGCAAGGTGTCCAGGATATAAAATTCTATGATAGTCATTGAGAATCAACAATTTTAGACTTAATTTCTTGGATATGTATATCTTTCCTCGAAAGGTTAGTAGTTGTTCTCTAATGATGGTATATTCTGATTTCTTTCCCTGTGCCTCTATATCCCGTGCTTGCTTCCATAGGAACTGATATTCTGGATCTTTTGTTGTAGCCTCCTTTACTTGTTCCTGGAACTTTAATTCCGCATCATTAAATATAACTCGTATACATAATGCAGTTTTCTGCTTAGCGCATCAGCAACCCAATTTTCTTTTCCTTTAACATGTTGCATTTCAAAATAAAATGCGCTCAGGAACAGATTCCACCTAGCCTGGCGAGCATTCAGATGAACTTGTTTAAAGTCACTGGTCAAAATTCTATGGTCATTTTTTAGTACGAATATTTTACCCAATATGTAATGCCTCTATATCTTGAGTGCATGAGCCACTTTTTTTAACTCTAAATTGTAGGCAGAGTATCAATTTTCATGGTATTTTAACTTTCTAGATTCATACTCCACAACCTTCTCATCTTGTGACAACACTGCTACTATGCCTTCTTTCCTTGCATCAGTGCAAACTTCAAATTCTAAATTTGGATCTGTAACTTTGAGAACATGAGCTGTGGCCAATAACTGTTTTAATTTCTCAAAAATAGATTGGCATTCATTGGTCTAGTTTAACACTCACCCCTTGCGTTGCAAGGAAGTTATAGGAAATGAAATTTTAGAAAAGCCTTCTATAAGACATCAGTAGTAACCAAACAGTCCCATAAAGGATCATATGTCTGCCATGTTTTTAGGAACCCTTCATTCCATAATAGTCTTTATCTTTTCAGGGGCCACTGCTATTCCTTCAGTCGAAATAACGTGGCCCAAATACTATATTTTTTTCTTATAAAAGTCTCATTTGTTGAATTTGGTGTATATCTAATGGTCCCTCAACATATTTAGCACTATACGTATATGCTCCTTATGTTCCTCCATATTATTTGAATAGATCAATATATCGACTATAAAAATCAAAACAAATTTATCTATATAGAGATGAAATATGCCATGCATTAAGCTCATGAATGTTGCAGATGCATTGGTCAAACTGAAAGGTAGGACCACAAATTCGTAATTCTCATATCTAGTTTTGAAGGTTGTTTTATAAATATCTTCATATTTTATCCTTATTTGGTGATACCCAGATCTCAGAGCTATTTTTGAAAATATCGTTGCCCCTTTTACCTGATCGAAAAGATCATCAATGCGAGGTAGTGGGTATTTATTTTTAATAGTTAATTTAATATGTTGCATGTATTCCATACACATTTGCATGGTACGATCCTTTTTCTTTACAAACAATACTGGCACCCCCCAAGGTGACACACTAGGATGGATATATCCCTTGTCCAACAATTCTTGTAATTTCATCTTCAGTTCTGTTAAATTAGTCACACTCATTTGATATGGCACTTGTGATACCGATTCTCCCTCTGGGATTAACTCGATGGTAAAATCAATGTCCCGCTTTGGTGGTAGCCCTGGTATGTTTTTTATAAATACATCCATGAAATCTTGCACCACAGGTATATTTTCCATCACAGGAGTCTTATCTTTCGAGTTAGCAAATCCGACCTCGATTGCATAAATTTGACACCCTTTCCTAATGAATTTCCTTAGCTGAGATGCTATGATAGGTCGTTGCTGAAGTAGCTTCTTAATTCCTTTCAACTCTTTACGTGTTCCATCTTCAGCTTTAAAATAAATAATTTTGTCTTTACAATCTACCAGGGACCAATGCGCTTCCAACCAGTCCATCCCTAATAATATGTCACAGTGGCCTAAAGGTAGAATGTTTAATTCCACCTTTATATTATGATCCCCAACTTCTAGGGAATAGTTGGATACTTTGGCATAAAATGCTCACTTTGCCCCAATGGCCAATTGTACTAGCCATGAACTTTTAAACTTTTAGCTCTGTAAGTCACATTTTTCCACAATCCTTGGATCTACATAACTTAATATAGCGCCGGGATCAACCAAAATACATACAAGGTGGGAACACATATTACCTTCTAGTTATATCATGGTTGGCTGGTAATCTGCTTGCCAGTCTTCCAGCGCCGCATTGATTCTGGGTATATTTCACACCACGTCTCCCACAGTGGATGCTTCTTGCACGTTAGCTGTAGTTTCATTCCTCCCACGATGTGGGCTATTTTTGTAATAATGTGCCTCGCCACATCCCCAACACTGTAATGGTAGTTTTTGTGTCCGTCCATGATCTGGTCTGCTGGATGCTTCAGTGGGTCGATCTTGTACTGTCCATTTGGGTCTCTGTTGCTTTTTCCCAATTTTCTTATTTGATGAATTCCTCGCAGCAGTTTAATAGTTTCTAGATTTGCTATTTTTGAAGCCTTAGGAACTTTTCTATCCTTTATTGGGTGGCCAAATTTTTCCAATTTCACCTTTTTCCTTGGACTATTGATAACACATCCGTGCCTTTCGAATGACCTCATCGATTGTCTTTGGACCCAAAAATTCAATTCTTTCTCTCATGTGAGCAGGAAAAATACTGAGAAATCACTGTACTTTTTCCTTCTCATCCTTTAGATATGGCACATATCTTAATATGGAAGTAAACTTAGTGATGAATTCATCTATAGACAGTTGTCCAACTGAAAATCATTAAATTCCTGAGATTTTTCATCGTAAAATCATTATGTTAGTTACTTATCCTTGAAATATTGTTGGAATTCATCCAAGGTTACATTCTCGTCTTCAATTCCGCACACATTTTTCACTTCTTCCCACCATAAAGTAGCTTTCTCTCACAATTGATAGATTTACAAATGGGCTTTTAATTTACTTTCATACTCGTATACCTGAAATTATTTATTCATGTTAATGATCTAAGCTTTCGTCACCTCTTCAGCCACTCCATCGAATATAGGAGGCTTAATATTTCGAAATTCACCTTGTAATTATACTCTCTACTTCTTCATCTCTTGCTGATCACAAGTATTTTCAAATCCAGCTTCATTGTAAGTCCTACTCTTGTTACTTCATTGGGTGCGACTTCCCTCAGGATCATCGCGTATTTGATGTTGTTGTTCACTTTGCACATGGGTTTCCCTTTCTGGGCTAGGTTGTGCGGTGGGGTGGTTTTGCTTATCCGAAAGAATCTTGAGTATCCTTTCCTGCTCCCTCATCAATCTCTCATTGTTTCTTCATACCTGAACCAATTATGTCTAGAGTTGTTGTGCAGTGTCCAACAACCTATTGGTTCGTCTTTGCTGTTCTTCCACCAATCTGATGGTTTGCTCGTGTTGATCTATACGTAGCCACACCCACATTTCTCTATTCACTTCTTGGTTAGGCTAGAGGTGAATCTCCCCTTTAGTCGTAGGTGTTTGATAGACATACCCCCTCCTCATGATTCTCAATTAATTTCTTTCCTCGGTTCTGTGCACCTTTACACAAAAAAATTGTTATTCAGGTGACCCTTATTAGTCCCAGCGCTTGAACATTCTCGGATCCCACCTGTAATGTTCACACTGCATTAAACATACACAAGATATTTTGTTTTTTTACTTCTAGCAATCTAGTTCTAATTATAAGAGGATGATCATATTATAAGGTCTTGTATTTACTATACAAAAATTATTTTCGACTATAGAAATCATATCTTGAAAACCATTATGTCATTTTTTCAATATGATTTCCTACTTTCCACTCACTAATACTAAGATGAAATAAATCATTCCAATAATGGTTCCACATATGATGTCTATGATGTACATATGAACTCTTTTCAACATAACTATATCAAAGGCTTTTATATCAACCTTGCAATCAATATATATAAGTTGATTATTTTTCACCCTCTTCGAGGAAGGGAGATTAAAGGTTGTCTACCTTGTTTTTAATTTGAAAGTACATAATAAATTTTTCAATATGTTTTGCCATTCCACGGTGATATGGTGATTCATAAATTCTTTATTCAACATTTTCCCTCCATCGTATGTGCGGGTTAAAATTCTTAAGGCACCTGGCATTGCTCTAGTCCATGGATCTAGATTTACATTAATAATTGATAGTGATTGAGGGTTCATTAGGGTATTACCCTATCCCCATCTGAACCCTAACGTCAAACTCCTTATTGCGCCTCCGCCGCTCCAGCCACCAAGATCTACAACTGTAAGTTTTTGCATTGAAGCTCGTCTGTGAGGTTACGACTGTTGGGTCATAAAGGTGACTGTTACAAGCAACTTCAATGCTTCTCATTTAATTATCAACCCAGGGTAAGTCTTGTTATTTTAAGAGTGTAAGCACATTATATGCAAGTGATATCGGAGGAAAACTACTCTAACTTATCATAAGGAAGATTATCTAGTTCTCGAAGTTAAATCAGATCAATTTGGAAGGGAATTATAGAATTATTTGACTATTCTGTTCTAAGCATATGCAAAAATAACTACTCCGGCTGAAAAGAGGAAACTACAATTGAACAATGTACTGTGATGAATTGAACATCAATCATAATGAATTGAACATCAACTCTAATAAATTGAACAACAATTTATTATCCTAAATTTTTCAATGGAATTCTCTTTTAAATCAATAAATGACATTCCTCTGAATTAAACAACAACCAAAATGCTCACAATGATAATGAAAAGATCCAACATTAACTACATGCAGAATTGAACAGCAGCTGTGTTAAAACTAATCAAATGATTATAAAATACTTGGGAAATGATGAAAGCATCTAAACAATTATGAAAACATTGATTTTAAGAAAGAAAGCATGAATGGTGAAATATTCTAATAAAAGAGGAAGCTGTAGCATATTATGTTAACAATTGACCAATTAAACGATATTTTATGAAATGCACTAGATGACTGGAAACACAAGTTCTATAATTAAACTTATAGCACAAAAGTAGTAGAGAAACTCTCAAGGCTGGGCCCAAAGCCACCAAGAGTCTACTGCTAAGGAAGACTCAAATATTTTCTATTCCAAAAATGCCAAAATCTTTATTACGTTGGAGATTAATATATACAACTTGACGATTCTATCCCGATACATCTATTATAGAGGAAAATGTCTATGGCGATCTATCTATTGTCTTCGTCTTCAACCTTTTAAAGGTGAATTAGAAAGTAGTAATGAATCCTTTCCATACGAGATCCTACTTCTTTGTGGTTGTTGTTTGAGTACTCCAAGCTTGGATGTGTATTTCCATCTCCCACCGGTCCATAGGAGCCATCATGACCCTGTTTTCCTCTTTTGTTAGCTGTCTCTTGGTTATCATCAGTTCAGCTTCTTTTCTTCCCTATCAATAATGATATAACAAGTCAGTTTTTCGTTGTTAAACATTCCTTTTATAAGCAATTCATTATGCCTTGGATTTACGTTATTTCCCTTTACTTTATTGCTAAGGTGAGGGGAAAATTCATAAAAATAAATAAAAAATTGTGGTAAAGATGGGATGAAACGTACCTTCTTCTCGGCCCAACATACTCCCCTGCTTACCTATTAGCAGGTCATTGTGCAAAAAAATGGTTGAGGTGTAGCTAGGTTAGAGAATATGTGGGGTATACCTCCTCTTTATAGATTCTAAAGCCATGTCTTTGTTTGATCTTGGCAAAGGCAGAGTTCGTGTGCCCCTCTAGCAACTCATAATCATGATGATAGTCCTCAGTGGGGTACCAGATGAGAGGGCACCTGTGTCTACACCCTATCCATGTAGGGCCCATGTTCAAGACTAAATTGCTGTATAGAAGGAATCTGGAAGCAACTGCTTTGAAGTTCCTGTAGCCAAATGACTCTCTGTTTTTTACATTATTTGTGGAGGCTAGCCATCTCTGTTTGGTTGCTGCCAAAGCTTCTCCCTGAATGTCCTAGAATTAATCCCACCCATGTTGCACTATATCCTTATGGATAGGCCTCAGTTTGGAGATCACTCCTTTCCTCTGCACGAATTTCTTATGTTGCATGAAAAGGTACAATGGTTTAGTAGGTTCCCACCTAACCCATAGGTTTAGGCCATGCTCTCTCTTCTAGAAGGTGTTGTAGGCTTTAGCCCACTGAGTCTGGTTATTGGCAAAAGATAGGAAAGCCTGGAACAAAACGTCCCCTATAAAGGGGCTGGGATTATTGTCCCTGTCCTCCTCTAGAAAGAAATTGTGTAAGTGTAATTCACACAAAAGATATTGGACCTTCTCATTCTGCTCATTGCAACATTAGAAGAATTCCTTAAGGGTTTTAAAATTTGTGGGCTTCCTTTCCCTGACAGCCTTGATTTTCAATAGTAAGTATCGTTCTAATAAGAATAGAGCATAGTTGGTGGCTGGTGCCCTGCAAGTTAGTAGATCAGAGTAAAGAAAGAAAAAAATATTGGTTTTCTTCTTAGCTTGTTCCACTTGATCCCTGAGTTTGAAAAATGTTTCGTCCTCAGTTGAAAAAAGGTCTTTGAATTTCTTCAGTAGTGCCTGATGTTCCCATGCGGGCACTAGTTCCTTCCTGTATTGGGCCAATTCGTGTTGGGCTTGAATTAATTCGTTGTGAAATTTTTGATTGGCGACCTTTTCTACTAGGGGAGTGTAGGCAGGTGTCTCCTTCGTTTGAGTTTCCTTCTCTTCTGTAAGTTCTAGACTAGTCTACACAAAAGCTTCAACAGAGTCCACTAGGTCAGTCTGTACAAAAATCTCAGCAGTTTCTACCAATTGGGTGACAAACTCCATTTGGGTTTCTATGGTAGCGAATTCCTTCTTAGGCTTTCGACCCTTGCTCACTTCCTTCAACTGTTTCTTTAGATTTTTTATCATCTTTTTTAACCTCTTGTAGGTCCTGCTCATCTTCATTAGCTTCTTTTTCAGCTGATTTTTCTTCTAGAAAGGTTATGTTAGGGGATGTAGGAGCAACAAATTTAGTTCCAAGAATGTGGTGCTAGTTCTAAGGTTATCAGTGATGATATTTCCTTCCTATGCTTCGGAGTTTATTTCTGCATTAACGTCTTGACTAGGTGAGAAAATATTCCCTTTAGGTGTTAGAGGGACTGTCTCCATGCTTGTGTTTTGTTCTAATTAGATAGTGTATCCTGACTTATTTCCAGATTCGGATATCCTTTCTGTCTGGTATTCGCTACTCACCCATTCACTCTCAAGGGGAGATAAGGCCCTTAAAGCTTGCAATTCATCTAGGTGGGGTAATATTTTAGTGTGGCTAGAGCTCCTGGTGGTGGTAGATTGATTCAATGGGTCCCCTTTCTCTTCAGCTGGTTCAGATGGCCTTCTAATTTCACGAGATTTCCTCATTTTATCTAGGAATCGCGCCATTTCCTATAGTCTTGTAAGGGCATGTTTTGAGGGCTTGAAGGTGGTGTATGGGATGGACCTGCCTCATCTGGAAATTCAGAGGTGTCTTGTCGTAATTGCAGTCTTTCGGACCGTCTTCGTTTCCTTGGTTTTGAGGTCGAAGCACGGGCCCTTTTCCCTCTTTCTCTCCTGGGTATGTTTATTCTGGGAAGCTCAATTTCTGTTTTGACAGGGTTTCCCTCAGGGGCATGCAGGGTAGGATTAAAAAAGTTGTCCCAAGATGTATGATGTTTTCCTAGCTCATGAATGATGATTAATTTGATTAAGCCATGGTGGCTGACGAATTCTAGGGGTTTTTTGGCTTTTATAATTCAAAAAGCAGTGTCGTGCAATACAAAATTCAAGAAAGAAGGCAGATTAACTAAATTTTTTTGTCTGAGAACGAATAAGAGTTTAAGTTGGCGGGGTTTTACCACTTCCTCGTGTCTGTCGCATGTGATGTACCTTTGGATGAACACTAACAATTCCTGCCAAGGTTGATGTAAGGACGCAGGGTTAATCCCCTTTCCTTTCTGTTCCAATGGTTCTCTTGGGTCCTAGTATGCTGAGACTACTTCACGTAGGAGGATATGTTTTTTGGTCCATATTTCTCCCTCTGAGGATAGTCCAGAGACCTCAATGACGATATCCTCTGTGACCAGTATAATCCTTCCTCTGAGTTTGGTATGTCCCTTCTGTAGGTTCTGCAGGAATTCAACTGCTATTTCTATGTCAAACCCTTGCAGTTTGTGTAGGTATGGCAACCAGCCAACTTGTTGGAGAACGGTGCGAGTTGCATCCGAGATTTGGACGGTTGTGGTTTCATTTCAGAGAGAATTTCCTCCCATTGCTGATGTGTTATCTGAACTAATTCCTCCCTCTGTCTGTGTTTCTTTCGACCCTGCTAGTTAGAACAAACAATGCATGCGAGAGAAAAATAAATTGCAACCTTATGTCGTAAATGTATGTAACTTCATATCATAAATGCAATGATATTTTAGTACCATCAGCGTATCCAAATGAAATTTTACAGGGAATTCACATGCTTATTCATTATGGATATTTACAACCCCTCTCTCAAGAGAAGGGCGTCGACGTCCTTAAGTACAAAAGAGATTGCAGCATTCCTGAATGCATATGAGGGGAAAGGTCAGAAATTAGTAATCACAGTTTGTACAATAGAAGGGTATCTGTGGCCTTGGAGCTCAAGAAAAGAGGAGAGATTGTAAAAATCATGAATGCATACGATGCAAAGGTCAAAATTGGTAATTATCATAAGTGTATATCAAGTGGAAATGAATGAAGAAGTAGAGAAAGCGATATAGAAATTATTATGATAGGATGTCCTTATTTAATGGTATAGCATGATGTAAGCATGACAGTGATGGATAATGATTTGTGCCGTCATCCCTTAATTCAAACATGAAAGGATAATTCATTCATAGTTAATTATGTGGGTAGATAGTATTAACACTTATTCGAGTAGTCCATTCATCTCGGAAATGGATGAAAATAGGAAATAAGCCATATATAAAAGTAATTAGCTATCGTTAGAGAAATAATCCCATACCACAAGTAGAGCCACTACTTCCAATAGGCATTCATAGCCTTGACAAGGTTTTTATTTTAACTCGAAAAATATAACTAAGCCTTAGTATAATTGTTCGTTTCCTAGGCCCAGCCAGGCCAAGTTGGTTCGGAACATGTTATGAAAATTCAGCCTCGGAATCTTGAAATATTGGATTTGGAAACCATATATATGAAGGAAACTTTTTAGTATATATGAAGGACAATTTTTAATATATTATGGGCTCTTTTAATTTAGCCGTAAAGTAACACAATCTTCTGAATTTCATTCCACATTAATACCTCCCCTTCCCCCTACCCCTCTGATGTCTCAATGGGATCCGAGTCAAACACAGTAATCCTTGAATAAACCTTTATATTTTCATTTCATTTCACCAAAGGTGTTTATAAGGGGAAGGTTCTCTATGGACTTTCGTCGTCTGTGTAGAACTTATCCAAGAAAGACACGTGTTAGCTCAAGTTGTGCGGCAGGAGTGCAAGGGTGACGCTGGCTTGGTGGAGCGGAGAGGAATGAGTACGGCTACTGTGATTCGATCTCTTGACCTTGATCACATTGAAATTTATTGTTTACATCATTCATCATCTCCTCAGAAACCTTCCCATGTGACCGAGGACTACTTGTATCAACCCTAAAATTATTAGCCTTAGAGGACCCTTACAGAGACCTCTGCACCGTACTCCATTCAATATGAAGAAAAAATCCCAAATACACTGAAACTAAACACACACAACAAAGCATGGGGTCTGGAAATAAAAATATAGGCCTAGACCTTGAGGCTTCTCTTGACAAATGAATTACATAGAACAAAACATACAGTCTAGAAATAAAAATATCGCCCTCGACACTTCAAGGAAAAATTAAGTGCAGTGGAAATCCGGAAACTAATCTTATGAATCCATATCATTTATAGGGTTAACTATTTGAAAATATTGAAATGAAAAAAATCAAATATACCGTATGAAAATCACAAGTTCAACTTCAACCACAACCACATCCTAAGTTTACATATATATCCAACTAAAAAACCTTTGCTTCATAGTATTTTTCTTAGAATTTGGGTTATCAACAATGGAATATAAATAGTAGAGAACAACAACTAATCTTGTGATTCCACATCACATATGGGGTTAGTTATTTTATCAATGTTTAAGATGGAGACAACTTAAAATGTATATCTACCTCCACAAGAATGATGGGAAGGCCACTAAGAATTGCACATAAGCCAACTCCACAAGAAATACTTGACTCCATCTTAGATGTAATTTAGCTACAAACCAATTAAACATTTCCTTAGCCTCATAAAGTTTTATAGGAAAACAAAATCAATTATGAAAGAAAGGTAAAAAGAAAAAGAAAAAGAAAACACTTACATCAACCACATCACCTTATTCATTAGGGAAGTATGTGTACCTTCATGCCTTTGGAGGGTGGAAGAAACCTTGACACAATCTCCAAATAAAACAACTAAATAAGAAAATACTTAATGCATTCTTTTCTTCTCAATGTCTTCTCATCTTCTCCATAATTTAACTACAAACCAACCAAAAAATACCTCCAAAAGCCACTTTGGTAAAATAAAGGAAAAAACAAGAACTCAAAAAGATAAATATTTGCACAAGATAAAAGCTAAATCCATACATGAACAAATATAAAAACCAATAGCATCCATATTATTCCATCATAGGGCCATTCTAGCAAACATAACCTTTAATTATTACAATTTCACTTTATCAAATACAATAAAATTGTACTGAAGAAGAAAATATCTGCAAAAAGATAAAAACCAAAGTGTATCTCAAAAAATATAAAAGTAAAAAAATTACCTACTACACCACAAGGACTGTTTCATTAGACTTACTCCATTCCAACAATTACCCTTTATTAGACTCTAATAAAACTGTATTTTATGTACCTATCTCTACAGTATTATATAATATTTGTTTTCTTCCAAGGAAGATCAGAAATGAAAAATAAATATCTGAATATAAATTAATAAATTGAATTTGAATTATTGATGCCATAGCATACAAACTACAATAGCTTAGTTTACAACCTTGAACTAAAGGGCTAACGAATAAAAACCTATAGAGGAAGATCTAATAGAAATCAACATTCTTCAACAAACTGGCAAGTAGGTAATGTGAAACCCTATGGGTGAAGCAATAGTTGAAGTTTCATGATCTATGGGAACCTTGATAGCTCATACTACTAATAATGTCTATGTAAACACCTTGCCCCACCTACATAACATACTATATATTCATTTATTAAACATGCCAATATTATACAACAACATGAAAAATTGGGCAAGAAAATTTAAATGACCAACATAGATCTTGATCTAAGAAGTCTATGTTCAAGCCACTCTTAAATTAGAATGTGTTCCCCATTCTGTTCTATTGTGCATTTAGGGAAATTAATTTTCACTAAGAATGATCTAAAGAAGATATTATGTCAAATTTAGTTAGAAATTACCTGTATAGCTGCAATCACACAAAACAATCACAATGCAAGAAATCAAACTTGAACCTTAGCATCCCTTAGTTCCATATTTGACAAAATAACTATATCTGCCACACATAAAAAAGTCACGTCTAGTTTGAAGAATGAGTAATAGTTGCATCTTCCACTTTGTGTTAATTTATGTTTCTCCTTGTTTCAGAGAAGTGGTGTAAACACTTTCTATACATCTTTCATATACGCACCATTCTTGATTAAAATAATTGTAGTCGATGGATATGTCTTCATATCGAAAGATTGAAACCCGCTAGATGGTTGTAGAGAAATAATATTTTGTAGGCAAACTAATAACCTATAAAAATTGTACGACACCCAACTCCACAAAATATAATGAACTCCAATATTCATCTTTGTCATCTCATTTATGTAATTTATGAGTAACTTAAGCTTAGAGGGAATTATCCCTTGATAAGGTTTGTGTCTTCCTTTGTTTTGATCGAAACATGTTTTCAAAGCCAAGCCAAACAACCTATATTTAAATGTTACCCTTCAATAGATAAAAGAATTGTGAAGGCTTGGATATAAATTGTGAGGTCTTCATTAATGAGAAGGCTAGGAAGGCCTAGAGCAGGTACTCGACATTCACATGCGACTATTGCGTAAAAGGTAACCATTAGTCCCCTATGTTTTTCCCTTGGTTAGCAATCAGAATGCACACATATGCTATGAGAGTGGCATTTAGGCAGGCCTAGTTCTAAAATTTACTACCCGCACTACATCTGGCTGGTGGGAAATTGAGCCAACTAGCTGGGTGAATTCCTTTCTTCCAAGTTGAATAGTTTACGATCGCTTGGGTGAAATTCTTCGAAAGAGGAGAAATGTCACAGAGAAATACTAATACATAGACCATAGTGGAAACATCTACTACTCTAAAGTCCAAGCTAAGGAATAAAAGAAGGAAGTCGCAAGGTAAGGATGCTAAAAGGCGATACTACTTGAAGGTTACAAAGTACACAACAGAAAAACACAATAACAACAAGCAGCTAAGCATAACAGAGAAATGAAAAAGGCCAAGAAGAGTTACAACTCGTAAAGCATTGATAAGAATACATCATTTATATAATAATAAAATAACAAATCAACTTCAGTTGCATTAAAACTCCTACCATACATAAAGACTATGCATCATCTCAATTTATACAAAAATTAAGTCGGTTATATATATTAAAAAAATAATTTTTGTCTCTTCGAGTCCCAATGAATCGAGGTGGTGCTACCCCTTCGAAACTCAACAAGACATGGTGGTCGCGACTCTTAGAGTATGAGCAGGTCATGGTGGTGAGGGTGAACGGTGAGGCGGCTTGTCAATGATTTGATGAATTGACATGCATAATTAATTTCAACACTCCCCCTTCATTACGATTGACACCTTAACCATGACTTAACATAGCTTAAACATGGCTACTGGTATAAGTCTCAGCTAGGCTTACAATGACTCAAAAAATATGACTTGACATCAACTCTTTAGTTCAATTTTTTTTTCTCCCTTTCCAAATTTTGTATCCTCTGAATTGCTTCATCTTTGTCTTTTTGGTGTAGGCTCCAAATTTCAATTTCTTCATTTGTTTTTGTAGCTCATCCAACATTAAATATTTTTTTTTATCACAAAAGCATAAAATATCATTTCAATTTGTCCATGGATGTCCTCTACGTCTTTAAAAATTTATTCATATGTGGACTCATCCCACATCTCATCCTCTATAGTTTGTTCTTAATAATCAATATTTTTATTACCAATTTGCTGCAACACAAGTTCATAATATAATTTTATCTCTTCAACACTCCAATACAAAAAAAAATCATTGAAATTTTCATTTTCAATATCGTCCATGCTATCTTCAACATTCATTACTAAATATTCTATGTGAGAATAATCAACACATGGTGTTTCAAGCCATGCTTCAAGGAATTTTAATTCTTCTTCATATTTATTGCATCTTCTTGGTTTATTCTAACATCTGCATACACAAAATCAATGTTAACTTTATATGAAAAAACATCTTCAGAACCATATTGGTTTTGTTCATTCTGCTCTAGAATGAGAGCTTTCTTCTCTTCTTCCTTCTTTGACTCTATCGATGCCTCAAAATCTAGATTCTGCACCTCTACTTGTGCAAACATATTTTCTTCCACTTGGTTTACGAACTCAAGTGGGTCTATGTCACTAATATATTTTTGTTGCATCATGTGCAACCAATCATCACTAATGCATTCATCTTCATCAAAGTTAACATCATCAATTTCAATTTTTCGATCCATTGAATCAATTCTTCACCACTGGCAACATTATCTATGCCAAAATTAACTACTGCTATTAACACACCATCAATATTGTGATCCACTTTCAACTAAGATTGACCAAATTCTTCCTCTTTATATAGATTCTATACTACAGATCCATCTTCAATTTCATCTTCAAACATTGCTTCAACAGGTTTTATGATGCTATGATATTCGACTTGATTACTCCCCCTGCACCAAATTATGCTTCCAGGATCTTACATGTTTCCTTGGAAGTTCTAGTTTTTTCTACCTCGCAACAGAATTATCTCATCTAATCCCTATTTGATAAAATCCAAAGGTAAAACATCACACACTTCATCATATGGGTTATTAGAGTGATACTCAAATAAATATTTAGCTATAAGAAAAGTTAGCATTCTGATAACCCAAAAATAAAAAATTTTACCAGTAAACATAGGTGGTGGTAGTAGATCAAAGCTACACCATTCATCATCGATCTCCTTTCCATCTTCTGCTAGAGTTATGAGTTCGTCGGCACCTACTTGAACTGCAACAATATTTTCCTTTTCTTTTAAATTCATTTTCTTAATCTGCTTTAGTCGCATTTGGTGACCCAAGACTACAATATTCCTCTGTCTTATAGTTGTTTAGTCGATCGCATGTGGCTATCTTCAATATCGCCCCCGATGTAACATCTCCATTTCAAAGAAAAAATAAATCTATTTAGAGTATTAACACTAAATTCCACATACAATCAGATTAATGTTCATCACCTTTTGACGTTCATCCACCATCAAAAGTACTTTACTTTATAATTACATGTCCTTAACTTAATCATATATTATTAAGGACTTATACTCAATTTAATAAAGCTCAATTAAGATTCTAAGGGTGGAGATTTTCCCTTTTCAATTTTTCATGGTAGATGGTATTCCCATGGTGAAATTCCTCTTATAACAATAATGTGATTTCCCATTTATCATTAGCATCCAAGGATTTTTCGATTTACTTAGATTCATAGCTCTCTCTTGGCATATATATATATATATATACATATATATATTATCAATCGAGCAATTCTCTTTGGTTTAGAGCATTCCCACAAGGATTTAATGTATCACCTATATTGTTAAATCCTCTATACAAATTACCTTAATGTTTTCATAAGAAATATAATGATATCTTACGTTATCTCTGACTCATCATAATTAACTATCGAACTTATGAATGAAACAACCCTATTTTAATATTCTATATCTCTTATGAAATTAACTTTCCAACGTAGACCTCTACTTGTACTATTCATACCATGGCAACGCATTTGTACACCTCAACACTTACCATTTTATTGAACTCCCTACTTTTTAATTTGTGTTCTCCATTTAAGACGAGATTTGAAATTATGAGACCATCGTAGTCAAATTCAATTCTGGTGGCTCTTACCATATGACTTGTACAAGAATCCTGTACACAATCTGTAGTGGGAATTCTTGGTATATACTAGGTGTACCATGTCACATGGCTCCCCTGACAATTGATGGAACCAATGCAATCAGAGGGAAAACCTCCTCTCCCTCAGATCTCCAATGCGTGGAGGGTTCAGATCGAATTACAATTAGGGTTTCGTGGTGCCATAAAAGATTTCGGTTTGGCTTTTGATCTTATTTTCCACTTCTCGGTCGAATGCCTTTTGTTTAAATCTATCTTTCCTCACTTATGCTGGAAGTCTACCTCCCTTGACAATCTTCATATGGTCTCGATTTTGATACAACAACTTTCGATTGTTCAAGGAGATTATTGCATTTTCAGGTAGGAGCCACACTTTCCCTTCACCATGGTAAGAGTTGCACATCACTAAATCTTTGTTTCAATTTTGTTTACATGGTTCTCTGGTGAAATTAACAGTTTGTTACTTTTCATTTTTTTTCTAACTTTCTATACTGTTCTCGCTAGTATTACGTCTTTCATATCGTTCTAGTATGGTGGAGAACTTTGGGTAAGCGTTGAAACAACTCAAGGCCACTCCAGGTATTTTAAGAAACAAATCTTCTTTATTTCACATTTTCGTAAGGTCTGACTGTCATCTCCTCTATGAAATTCACACATCCCTTATGATTTTCTGGGTTATACATTTCTCATTTCAACCGTTTGACTATGGCTATCTATTTGTTGTTTAATGTATAACTCTATACTGTAATTTGAAATTTCTTCCTTTTCCCTCTAGAGTTTGTAAATCTCGTTCTAATAATTTGAGGTATCATTTTTCTTGATATATTTATCAATCATTTTTAGTTGGCAATTCCGTATGAACGTATACGACCTGGAATTCGTTCTCAGACTTCTCGTGTATGCGTTCAATCCAGCATTTACCTATCTTTTCGAGGTTGTTTTTATTTCATTATTCACAGTAGAGGATCCCTCTTTGATTAATTTTCATTCTGAATGCATATTTCTAATAGCGTTATTTAAAATGTAGAGGGATGTCAAACAATATCTACCTCATACTCAATTCATCCTTCGGAAACCACCTACGAAGTACAGGTACATTATATTTATTTATTTCTCATTTCATCGTGGTGTTTGTTTCATGATTCCTTTCATTTTTATAGTTGAGTTATTACTCAGCTCCACCCATGATTTCGTTTAGTAGAACTGTGCTTCATTTCGTTCTGGGGTTATTCCATCATTGGATTTCTCTTTTTGTTTGGAACCCCACTCGTTTTTTTTTAGTTTTTATTATACTTATTTTTATTTATATGATGTCTCCTCCTCATTGTTATTAGTCGTAGTTTCATTTAGTTATTTAGTTTAAATCACATGGAATTTATGTCTGACATATCATTGTTATGTTTCTTATTATAGTAACCATACCAATTCCTCTTTAGGTGGACAGTTTAATCTTGTTGTTACGAGTTTGAGGAATTATGCAACTTCAAATTTATTTATTTTTATTGAACTAGCTTTCACTACTCTGCATTATAATAATGTTTTCATTTCCCATTCTCGCAAGGACTGTGTTCAATATTGATTTTATCTCACAAGTAATCATATAGACTTATAATACTTATTTGAACTTCTATTCTTATTTTCTACGATACTTATAATTTTAAGTAATGTATCACCTCTACCTTATGCAGGTACTGTTTACAATAAATTGTGTTTGCATTCCTCCGCAGAATCTTCTGTTCAATCATTGTCATGATTTTTCTTCTTCTCAGGTTGGTTCAGTAACTGCCTTGGGATTTCCTGAGATACCATGTCAGCATAAATGTAGGGATATGTTCTAGTTTATTTATAGGAGAGAGAGCTCTCTAACTGTATAATTTTCATTATACTCATATTAGACTACAGACTATAAAATATTTTGGATGTAAATCCTATATATACATGACTCGTAATAACTATAAGGGACTTATTTCATCTTTTATGGAATTATAATTATAACTCGGTATTTCTACTTTTGTTGCAACCATTAATTCATCGTTTATAATAGTTACTATGTTTCTCTTTTCACTTTGTTTCGATAATAGTTGTATTTATAGTAACTTAATTCTAATATATATTTCTATTTATAGTTCATCTGAATGGTTAATCTGAACATGCACTGTAATGTCTGCTTATTTTTGTTCTGTTTAGTACATATTCCAGTAATGAATGATTTGTTCATTTATAGTACAGCTAGGAATTTAATTAACTATACTAGTGATATACTAATGGTCATACCTATGTATTTCAGACCTATATGAGTTCTCAAATGGAATTTATTGATTAATAACTACTAAAATGGAATATTAATTCAATAACAATTTCCTGAGAGTAACCTAACCTCAGATCTAAGCCTTCAAGGTTTAGACATTCTGAGAGTTGGTACTCTTTAGAGTTATTTCTGTATAAAAATACAGAACAATATATATTCCTTATATTTAAATATGTTCAATGTACAGACCTTACACAATTTTTACTACTAAACCTTAATTCGACGGTATATGCTCATATTCAGAGTTCCACAAATTCATATATATATACTATCTTACTTCATCAACAAACTCATAACATAACTAAAGTATAAATTAAAATGAAATCAACTGGTTCATACCACTTAAGGTAGACTAGGTTCCACCCAACCTTTGAGCTCTTTCTCCATAGCTCCCCTCGAGTAGAGATCAAATTCTCCAGCAATAGACAACCCCTTGTCTATCCTGAATCTTCTTATTTAAGCTTGATTTCCCATCAGTCAGCTTCCCTTAACTGCGTCTAGTTAAATCAGGATGTTATTTTCCTGTGTGCCTAGGCTTTCCTTTTGTTTCTTCCAAAAAGTACTTTAAAGCTGGTTTTTCCTCTTTCTAGCTTTATTCCACCTCTTCCTAGTAATTTCCTCTTTACTAGGGTAGCTTTTTAGATTTTTATCTCCAATCTGATTTTTAATAGTTAATTTATTTCCTCCAAGGACTTTTGGAGGACATGGGAAAGTCTTATGAACCTTATCCATCCTCATGGACTTGGTTTCCAGATCTCTAATCATAATCTAGTCTTTGCACAATTAATTTCCATTTTATTTTATTAACTTGAAATAATAAAATAAATCCACAGAATTGTTTTCCATTGGTGTCCACTGTACCCTTTTGGACTTGTTAAAATTTCTAATAAAAGCATAGAAACTAGGGACATTACATATTCCCCCTCTAAAACAAAACACTGTCCTCAGTGTTGTAAATATAAAAAAAATAAAATTCAATTTTCAAACAGTGATTGGTATTTGTCCTTCATATCTTCCTCTCGCTCCCAGGTAGCCTCTTTGGGTGCAAAGTGCTTCCACTGCACTTTCACTGTGGCTATTGTCCTGTTTCAAAGCTCAATTTCTTCCCGTGCCAACATGCGAAGTGGCTCTGGAAGTAATTCCCCTTCTAGTTCCACCTCTATCACCTCCCAATCAATAACATGAGTAGGATCATGCACATATTTTTTTAATAATCAAACATGAAAAACATCGTGAACCTTAATGTGACTAGGTAAAACCAACTTGTATGCTACTGGTCCAACTCTTTCCAGTACTTCAAAAGGTCCACAGTAGTGTGGTTCTAGTTTTGCACAGCTACCCATGTACAAATTACTCTTCTTGGAATTAATCCTTAGATAGACATGATCACACCAATTGAGCTCTCTATGGATTCTCTTTTATCTGAATAAATTTTTTGCCTGTCTTATGTTGTTTTGATATTTTGCTGAATTTTCTTTACAGTTCTTTCCATTTCCTGCAAAGCCTAAGGTCCAAGTATTAACTTATCCTCTCGTTGACTCCAACTTAGAGGTGCATGGCACTTTATTCCATATAATGCTTCAAAGGACTCATCTTAATTGAGACTTGGTAGCTATTGTTATAGGCAAACTCTGCTAAATTTAGAAAGTCCATAACATACATTCTCAACATTTCCTCTAAAATATGGTTTGTTCTTTTAGTTTTGCCATCAGTTTGGGGATGATATGCAGTACTAAAATTTAATTTGGTTCCCATTCCACAAAATAGACTCCTCCAAAAAACTGCAGTAAACTTTGCATCTCAGCCTGATATGATCATCTTAGGAATACCATGCAATTTTACAATCTCTTTCATAAATACATTAGCCACTTGAGTTGTGCCAAAGGTAGATTGTACTGGTATAGAGTGTGCAGCCTTTGTAAAAGTATCAACTACTACCATGATAGAGTCATGTTGGTACTTAGTTCTTGGTAAACCAATAATAAAATCCATGGAAACTATCTCCCATTTCCATTCTGGAATGGGTAAATGATTCAGAAATCCTACTAGATGTTGATGCTCTACCTTTACTTGTTGACATTCCAGACATCTAGCTAAATAATTTGCCACATCATTTTTCATACCAGGCCAAAACATGTTTTTTCTTAAGGCTAAAATTAATTTCTGGTATCCTGGATGTCCTGCATAGGGTATTTTATGATACTCATCCAGGATTTATCTTTTTAAGGTGTCCACATTGGGGATGTATAATCTGCCTTTATAACAAACTAATCCCATTTGGTTTTGTGTACACCCCTTCATCTCTTTTCTCAGAATTTGTTCCTAGAGTTTTTCATAGTTTTGGTCTTGTTTCATCACCTCTTGTATCAATCCTTCAATATCCAAGTTTTCACTCCTTCCAATATTATTAACACTTTGATAAGCATTTCTACTTAATGCATCTGCAATCTTGTTGTCCTTCCCCTTACTATGTTTGATCTCAATTCAAAACTCACTAAGGAAGGACAGCCATCTACATTGTCTAGTATTCAAATCAAGTTGTGTGAAGAAATATTTTAAACCAATGTGATTAGTCATCCGTTTAAAATTTTTCCCTAAAGATAACGTCTCCACATCTTCAAAGCATGTATTACAACAGCTAACTCTAAATCATACACATTATAATGTTTTTCATGTTTCTTGAGTTTCCTTGACTCATATGCTATGACTGAGTTTTCTTGTAGTAACACTCCTCTTAATCCTTCTCCACAAGAATCTGTACATACTACAAATTCCTAATTTGGATCAACAAACTTTAAAATAGGTGTTTTTGTAAGTTTAAATTTTAATTGTTCAAATCTATTTTGACATTTTTTAGTCCACTCAAACTTAAATCCTTTTTTCTGTAGAGATGAAATAGGGTAGGCCAAGGCTGAAAATATCTCTACAAACCTCCTATAGTATCATGCAATTCCCATGAAGGATATTATAGAGGAAACACCAGTAGGTACATGCCACTCCATTATAGCTTGTATCTTGTCTAGGTCCATAGCTAATCCATTCTCTGAAATTATATGACCCAAATATGGAATTTTGTCCTCGAAAAATTCTAATTTGCTAAATTTAGCATACAATTTATTTTCTTTGAGTGTTTGTAAGACAATTCTGAGATGTTCTTTCTGTTTAGCTTCATTCTTAGAATAAATCAGAATGCCATGAATAAATACTAGTACAAATTTTTCCAACTATTTATTTAAGACATTGTTCATTAAGCACATAAAAGTAGCAGGTGCATTAGTCAACCCAAAATGTAGGACCACAAACTCATAGTGTCCATATCTTGTTCTGAATGCAGGTTTAGTTATGTTTTCATCTTTAATTCTCAATTGATGGTAGCCTGTCCTTAGATCAATATTTGAAAAAACTGTGGCTCCTCTAACTTGGTCAAATAGATCATCTATCCTTGGAAGAGGATAGCTATTATTGATTGTGACTTTATTCAATTGACGGCAATCTATGCACATTCTAAATGTATCGTCTTTCTTTTTGACAAACAGTACTAGTGCTCCCCATGGGGATACACTTGGTCTTATATAACCTCCATCTAGCAACTCTTGTAGTTGCATCTTCAAGTCCATCAATTCTGGGGTACTCATTCTGTATGGGGCTCTAGAGATTAGTGTTGCTCCTGGTACTAAATCAATTGAGAAATCAATTTCCCTTTTAGGGGGAAAATGAGGAATTTCATCTAGAAACACATCCTTGAATTCTCGGATGAATGGTAATTTTTCCAAAAGATCATCTTCAGGTTGTTGTCCCAATTCTTCCATATGCACAACATAAACTTGAAAACCTTTTATTGCAGTTGTTTTCAATTGAAGTGTTGAAATTTATCTCACAGATATGGGTTTGGGTTTTCCTTTCACTATTACAGGTTTTCCTTCACCATCTATGCAATGTTGTTTTGTCAAAACAGTTCAACATAGATTTATGTTTTTCTAACCAGTGCATTCATACCAAGACATCATAGGAACCTAAAGGTATAATATTCAAATTTAGCTCAGTTTTGTACCCATTTAGATTTATAGATGTCTAGGGTAATTTATGAGTTACTTTTCTTTTTGTCCCGGTAGGTAACTTAACTAACCATGATTGTTGAAATTTCTCGGACTTAAACTTGCGTTTTTCTACCATTTGAGGACTTATATAACTTAAAGATGCACCTTGATCTATCAAAATAGAAATAGGTTGTTCAATAATCATACCATCTAGTTTGACCATAGTGTACAGGTGTTCATCTTGGCGATCTTCTAGGGCAGCAATGATTTTGGGGATGTTTCTTGCCACATCATTTACACTAGTTTCCTCTCTCAGCAATTGTATGTTATGAATGTTTCTGTGTGGACAGTCTCTCAGTAGATGAGGTTCTCCATAACACCAACACTTTCGAGGTTCCCTCATTTTAATAGTCCCTTCTCTCTTATTGTTTCCATCTAGTTGTTTAGACCCCGTTTGTGGTTAGGTTGGGTGATTCTCTCCAGCCTTTGTAAACTTCTTCCTTTGGAGATTTCTCCCAAAGTTCTTTAAGTATGTTGGTTTTGTTCTTTTCCCACTAAAGTCACCCTTTTCTTTGTTTTGCTAGTTCTTTGCTTATCCATTTCTACCTTTGAACTGCCTTTGAACAACCTTTCATTGTGGTTTTTCAGTTGTATAATTTCTCTTCACATTCGATACATCATAGCCATCAATGGAGGATTTGGATTTGTTGGATTCTCTTCACCACCCAGATCCACATACAACTCATCCCCTTCACTCATGGTTTGTAGCTGTATGTTTCTACATTGTTTCACTGTACATAAAATTAAACATTAGTGAAATTTCAATTTAATAAACAATTTGCAGCAACAGATTTTTTATTTTTTATTTTTCCTGGTGTGAGCATACATTATGGCCCAGCGTGTTAACATGGGCTCTGATACCATTTGTAACATCTCCATTTCAAAAAAAAAATTAGTATTAACACTAGATTCCACCTACGGTCAAATTATTGTTCGTCACACTCTGACGTGCATCAACCATCAAAAGTACTTTACTTTACAATTACATCTCCTTAACTTAATCATATTTTATTGAGGACTAATACTAAATTTAATAAGGCTCAATTAAGATTCTAAGGGTGGAGAATTTCGCTTTTCAATTTTTCATGGTAGATGGTATTCCCACGGTGAAATTCCTCTTATAACAATAATGTGATTTCCTATTTATCAATAGCACCCAATAATTTTTCGATTTACTTAGATTCATAATTATGTCTTGGCATATATATATATATATATATATATATATATATATATATTTTATCAATCAAGCAATTCTCTTTGGTATAGAGAATTCCCACAAGCATTTAATGTATCACTTATATTGTTAAATCCTCTATACGAATTACCTTAAGGTTTTCATAAGAAATTTAATGATAGCTTACGTTATCTCTGACTCATCATAATTAATTATCTAACTTACGAATGAAACAACCCTATTTAATATTCTATATCTCTTATTCAATTAAATTTCCAACGTAGACCTGTACTTGTACTATTGATACCATGGCAACACATTTGTACACCTCAGCACTTACCACTTTATTGAAGTCCCTACTTGTGAATTCATATTCTCCATTTAAGACGAGATATGAATTTATGAGACCATCGTACATGAATTCAATTTTAGTGGCTCTTACCATATGACTTGTACATGACTCCTATACACAATCTGCAGTGTGATTTCTTAGTATTTACTAGGTGTACCATGTCACATGGCTCCCCTGACTATTGATGGAACCACATTTGGTGGTGCCATAAAATATTTGGGTTTGGCTTTTGATATTATTTTCCACTTATTGGTTGAGCGCCTTCTGTTTAACTCCGTCTTTCCTCACTTATGCTGGAAGTCTACCTCCCTTGACGGTCTTTTTATGGTCCCGGTTTGATATAACCACTTCCAATTGTTCGAGGACATTATTTTGTTTGCAAGCAGGAGCTACCCTTGCCCTTCACCATGGTAAGATTTGCACGTTACTAAATCTCTCTTTCAATTTTCTTTACATGGTTCTCTGTTGAAATTAACAGTTTGTTACTTTTCATTTTTTTTTCCTAACTTGCTACACTGTTCTAGCTAGTATTACGTCTTTCATGTCGTTTTGTTACAGTGAAGAAATTTGGTAAGCGTTGAATCAACTCGAGGCCACTCCAGGTATTTTAAGTAACAACTCTTGTTTATTTTACATTTTCCTAAGCTCCGACTGCCATCTACTCTACGAAATTCATGCATCCCTTATGATTTTCTGGGTTATGCATTTTTCATTTCAATCGTTTTACTGTGGCTATCTTTTTATTGTTTAATGTATACCTCTATACCGTGATTTTAAATTTCATCCCTTTTCCTCTAGAGTTTGTAACTCTCGTCCTAATAATTTGAGGTATCATTTTTCTAGATATATTTATCAATAATTTTTAGTTGGCAATTCCTTATGAACGTATACGACCTGGAAGTCGTTCTTAGACTTCTCGTGTCTGCGTTCAATCCGGCATTTACCTATATTTTCGAGTTTGTTTTTATTTCAGTGTTCACAGCAGAGGATCCATCTTTGATTAATTTGTATTCTGAATGAATATTTCTAATAGTGTTATTTAAAATGTAGAGGGATTTCCAGTAGTCTCTACCTTGTACTTAGTTCATCCTTCGACAACCACCTATGAAGTACAGGTACATTATATTTCTTTATCTCTCATGTCATTGTGGTGATTGTTTTATGATTCCCTGCATTTTTACAGCTGGATTATTATTCAGCTCCACCCATGATTTCGTTTAGTTGAATTGTGCTTCATTTCATTCATTAATTATGGGGTTTTTTCGTCATTGGATTTATCTTTTCGTTTGGAACCCCACTCGATTGTTTTAGTTCGTATTCTATTTTGTTTGATTTATACGATGTCTCCTCCTCCTCATTATTAGTCGTAGGTTCATCTAATTTTTAGTCTAAATCACATGGATTTTATTTTGTAATATCCTCAGTTTGCTATGATTTTATTAGACATTTGTACAAGTCCAAAAGGGTACAGTGGACCCCAATGGAAAAAAATTGTGTGGATTTATTTTATTATTTCAAGTTTATAAAATAAAATGGAAATTTATGTGCAATGACTAGATTATGATTAGAGATCTGGAAACCAAATCCATGAGGATGGATAAGGTTGTAAGAATTTCCCAGACTTCCAAAAATCCTTAGAAGGAATAAAGTAAATACTAAAATTAGAATGGAGACAAAAATCTAAAAAAGTACCCTAGTAAAGAGGAAATTTCTGGGATGAGGTGGAATAAAACTAGAAAGAAGAAAATCTAGATTTAAAAGTACCTTTGTGGAGGATTTCCAAATCAAATTCAAAAATATATACCTGAATGAATGCTACTATGATGATAAATCAAAATAATTTCACGAACTTAGATATGCTATGTAACTTATATATATGCTATGACGATAAATCAAAAATATCTGCTATGCTATGTACCTTATATAAGGGAGGAGAAGGCAAAGGTACATTGTTTATTAAACTATCTACCTACTATATACAAGGAAAATATAGAGTTTGGTAATCCCAAGACCATGGATGAAGTGGTGTGCAAGGCAAGGCTATGTTACCAGTAATTCAAAGGCAAAAATGAACAAGCGAAGAATTGGAAAAACAAAGAGAATGGAATGTTAAAATGATGGAACCTCTAAAGTGATGGGGTTGTGGAGAACCTCATTTACTAAGGGACTGTTCACATAGAAACATTCAGACCGTACAAGTACTGAGAGAAGAAATTATTGTAAATTATGCGGCAAGAAACATCCCCAAAATCAGTACTACTCTAGAAGATCGTCAAGCAGAATACTAGTCCACTATGGTTGAAGTAGAAGGTATCATTGCTGACCAACCTATTTCTATTTTAATAGACCCAGGCTCTTCTTTAAGTTGTATAAGTCCTCAAATGGTAGAAAAATGTAACTTAAAGTCAGAAAAAATTTAGTAGTCATGGTTAGTTTACTTAGCCACTGGTACAAAAAGGAAAGTTACACATAAGTTATCCCAGACAACCATAAATATGAATGGATGCCAAACTGAACTGAATCTGAATATTCTAACTTTAGGGTCTTATGATGTATTTTTAGGAATGGATTGGTTAGAGAAACATAAAGCCATGTTAAAATGCTTATACAAAACAATGCATTGCATAAATGAGGAGGGAAAACCAGTAATAGTGAAAGGAAAACCTAATCCCATATCTGTGAGATAAATTTCAGCACTTGAATTGAAAATAATTGCTACAAAGGGCTGCCAAGTGTATTCTGTGCATGTAGAAGAATTGGGTCAAAAATCAAAAGAGAATCCCTTAGAAAAATTACCTTTTATTGGAGAACTCAAGGATGTGTTTCCAGATGAAATTCCTCATCTTCCCCTTAGGAGACAAATTGATTTTTCAATTGACTTAGTTCCAGGAGCAACATCAGTGTCTAGAGCTCTTTATAGAATGAGTACTTCAGAGCTGATGGAGTTGAAGATGTAGCTACAGGAGTTATTGGATAGAGGTTAGATCAGACCAAGTGTAACCCCATGGGGAGCACCGGTGTTGTTTGTGAAAAAGAAAGATGGTACTTTCAGAATGTGTATATACTATCGTCAATTAAATAAATAGACAATCAAGAACATATATCCTTTAACTAGGATAGATGATCTCTTTGACAAAGTTAGAGGAGCAACAGTCTTTTAGAAAATTGACCTAAGGGTAGGTTACCATCAATTAAGAATTAAAGATGAAGACATAAGTAAAACAAAATTTAGAACCAGTTATGGACACTATGAGTTTGCGGTCCTACCTTTTGGGTTGACTAATGCACCTGCTGCTTTTATGTGCTTAATGAACATTGTCTTAAATAAATATTTAGACAAATTTGTACTATTATTTATTGATGACATTCTGATTTATTCTAAGAATGAAGCTGGGCATAAAGAACACCTTAGAATTGTTTTGCAAACACTCGGATAAAACAAGTTGTATGCTAAGTTTAACAAATGTGAATTTTTCAAAGATAAAATTCGATACTTGGGTCAGATAATTTCAGAGAACGGATTAGCAGTGGACCTAGAAAAGATAAAAACAATAAGAGAGTGGCCTATGCCTACTGATGTGTCTTCTGTGAGATCCTTCATGGGAATCACAGGATACTATAGAAGATTTGTAGAAATATATTCAGCCTTAGCATACCATATTACATCTCTACAGAGAAAAGGAGTGAAGTTTGAATGGACTGAGAAATGCCAAAATACCTTTGATCAGCTAAAGCTGAAACTTACAACAACACCTATTTTAGAGATTGGTGATCCAGATCAAGAATTTGTAGTGTGCACAGATGCTTTTGGAGAGGGGTTAGGAGGAGTGATACTACAAGAAAACTTTGTTATAGCCTTTGAATCAAGAAAACTCAAGAAACATAAACATAATTATAGTGTTTATAATTTAAAACTAGCTGCTTCCATACATGCTTTAAATATGTGGAGACATTACCTTTTAGGGAAAATGATTATATTGATGACAGATCACATCAATTTAAAGTATTTCTTCACCCAAACTGATTTTAATGCTAGGAAAACTAGGTGGTTGTCCTTCCATAGTGAATTTGACACAGAGATCAAAATTATTAAGGGAAATGATAACAAGATTGTAGATGCATAAGAAAAAATGTTGGGAAAAGTGTGAGTAATGTTGGAAGTAGTGCTAAATTTATCATAGAAGGACTGATACACAAAACCAGAGAGGATTGATTCGTTATAAAGACAGATTAGACATTCTTGATGTAGACTCAAAGAAAGAGATTTTGGATGAGTACCATAAAAGACCCTATGTTAGACATTCGGGATACCAGAAATTAATTTCATCCTTAAGAAAGAACCTATTCTAGCCTGATATGAAAAAGGATGTGGAAAATTATTTGGCAGATGTATCGAATTTCAACAAGTAAAGGTGGAACATCAACATCTATCTAGATTTTTGAATCCTTTACCCATCCCAGAATGGAAGTGGAAGACTGCTTCCATGGATTTTATTACTGGTTTACCAAGGACTAAATATCAATATGACTCAACCATGGTAGTAGTGGATACTTTGACTAAAGCTGCTCACTTCATACCTGTACAATCTACCTTTGGTACAGCTCAAGTAGCAAATGTATTCATGAAGGAGATTGTAAAATTGTATTGTATTCCTAAGATGATCATTTCACATAGAGATGCAAAGTTTACCACAGATTTTTGGAGGAGTGTGTTTGGGGGTGTGGGTACCAAATTAAACTTTAGTATTGCTTACCATCCCCAAACTGATGGCCAAACTGAAAGAACAAACCAGATTTTAGAGGACATGTTAAGGATGCATGTCATGGATAGACGAACAAAGTGGGAGGAATTTTTACACTTAGCAGAATTCACTTATAACAATAGCTACCAAGCTTTGATAAAGATGAGCCCTTTTGAAGCACTTTATGGCAGAAAGTGCCATACCCCTCTAAGTTGGATTCAACCCGAGGATAAACTAATACTTGGAATAGAAGCCTTGCTGGAAATGGAAAGGGTTGTGAAGAAAATTAAGGAAAATATCAAAACAACACAGGACAGGCAGAAAAGTTATACAAAAAAAAAGAGAATTCACAGAGAATTCAGTTTGAGTGATCATGTTTACCTAAGGATTAAGCCTAAGAAGATTACTT